>CAKNXH010059079.1:44862-102322 GCA_932178445.1 Andricus quercusramuli
AGCAAGTTAATGCTGGGTCCCCGGCAAGTTAATGCCCATGGGTTTTTGATTTAACTTGGAAGTACTCATTTTCAAAAGTTAATTCGATTATAAGCATTGTGAAATTGGAAATGATGAGACACACATAAAGTAAACAAATTATAGCAAATATTTATTTATAGATATAGGTTATGATTATAAGTTCGAATTTAAAGTTGAAGGGAGGTTATGGAGAGTTTATAATTCAAGTTATTGGTAAAGGGAGGTTATGGTTGCCTTTTTAGTTTATGGTTCAATTTATTGGTGAAGTGAAATTATAGCTGCCTAGTAACAAAGTTACTAGTAGCAAAAGCCGGGGTGGACAACAGCAGGGGTAGGCCCCACCGCTGCCACCATCAGTTTGTCACGTACGACCTAAATAAATTTTATTTTCAAATCCATTGGAAACAAAGGACCCGTGAATAAAGGCTGCCTAGTATCGACACGCTGGGGGGAGGCTTCCCCAAAACTGAAGGAAGGGCGAGAGACTCGACTTTCCTATTTTTATTTTTATGTGGGTTTTACCCCTACTCTCGGGCTGAGACTTGTTGTCCCGGAAATTTAGAATGGCGATGAGAAATTGGGGGTTTTCAGGTTTGTCGAATTAGAAATAAGTTGTGTCTCCAATTTATGATAACAATAATATAGTTTATTCAAGAGCAAAGAAATAGGGGAGATTCTATAATAAGAGCAAGATTCGAATAATAGGGGACATTCTACAATGGGTAGAATGTGTCGACAGGTAGAGGAAAAGAAGATAAAAAATATATAACAGCAAAGAGGAATGATACAGCTCACCAATTCGTCGTACTTAAAATTACCGCTCGTCGAATGGAAAAAGGAAAACTAAGTCCAGAAGTGGCTTCCGAATTTTCTTCTCTTAATAGAGCGGGCGAAGACCTTCTATTTCCGTGGGTCTATTAACCCACTCTAGTCTCTTAGGGTATTCGCGGCACACACAAACACGCGCAAACACCTGTCACCTTCCGTGAATTCGCTTTTACGGGAGGTAGAAATTATATCTACTTCTCCTAAAAGTGAATTGAAGCCTTCCAAAAAAATTGCTCCTTTTCGTTTTGAGATTCGAAAAGGGGCGAACTTTTTCTAGACTAAACTTAAATTTTGTTTTTGAGTTGGTCTAATAGAACGCGAAAAGAACTGAACGCTCCCGTTACGGTCCTACCTCCCGTTGGATAGAGATTTTCGAATTTTTTTCGTCCGGACCGCGAACCCAATTTTAATAATTAAAAACCCATCAATTCCGGCGGCTCACTCCCGTTACGTGGTCGAAAGTTAGAATTCCGGTGCCAAGGATAGGACGTGGTTGCGTCTTACAAACCAAGTTTTTTCCGATTAAAACTTTGTTTGGTTCTTGGTCCCATCGTCGGACGGACAACAATCTGAGTAGTTCTGGCCCGTGCCAGGTTGCTCAGGAGACTGCCTTTACTCCCGTCGGATGGAGATTTTCTTTTGGTTTTACGTCCGAATCGTAAAAATCAAATTCTCGCGGCTAATCCATCAATCCCGATGGTTCACTCCCGTTCCTGCACCGAAAATTTAATAAGAATAAAGTCTCGTTGACCCGGACCGGGGCTTCGCGTCTTATGGGCTAGATTTCTCAAAAAGAATTGATTTATTCGATTCCGACACCGGACGGACAAAAGTCTGGGTAGCTCTCCCGCAGTAAGAGTTTGCCGAGTAGCTCATACTTATCTTTGCCTCTAGGAAATTTGTTCCGTTATCGGAATACATATGAGCGGGCTTTCCTCTCCTGAATGCAAAACGATGCAAAATCTCTATAAAAACTTCTGATGTAGCATCGAGATGTAAGACCTTGGTGGGAAAACATACAAATAAGCTTGAAAAGGTGTTGAAGGTGTAATTCTAGATTCAGGCGAATCACAGATCCTTGAAATAAGTGACTTTGAATTCACTGCAAAACAATTCAGGCAATCTATTGCCACATTTGGTTCCAAAATCGCTTACGTATAGATGAGAGCAACAATTGAGGACCAGCATGAAGAAAGCATTGGTCTTTATCAACGAAAAAAAGCCTTGCTAAATCGTCAGTGGCTAACAAGCTATATGAAGCTTCTTTTCTCTAGCGAATTGGGAGTTACAATCCAAACTCCGAGGATTGCCTGGAACGAAACGGCCGAATCTGAAGGTTTTTGTCGGGCAAAATATTGAAGTTCTTCATTCAAACAAATTGTTCATTTTATCATACATATAAGAAATGAAATATTAGGAAAACTGTTCTTTATTCAAAATTATTTTTAATCTACTTCAAAAAAAATTTGCTATGATATAAAATCAAATTTATGTATTAGAAGGTATCAAGTTTTCTTGCACACATTTTTTGAATATATTACAATATCAAAGATAGCTAACTAATCAATTTTTATTTTACGTTACGTCAAATATTTGAAGGCTTTGCATGAAGATGTTCTGGATGAATGTTCAACATAAAATGTGAACGTCAAAACCTGAAGAAAACCATAAAAAATTATAAAATCGCGCTTAAAAGATATTCGATGTCTGCTTTCAGCTCCTTCAATATGCATTTCTATGAGAAAACTGCTCGGAGTTATATTTCGCAGTATGTACACTAGGTACATAAAACGATTTTCGAGGTGGATTTTCAAACTAACCGACGCGCGGCAATGCTCGGAGTTTGTCAGCTGCATTCTTCTCCGCGCATTCGAGCATGACCGAGCTCGGAGTGGGGGTTTATGGCTTCTTGGAATTATACTCCCCCACAGCCCCGAAAACGGCAATGCTCAGAGTTTGAACTATACTAATTCTATAGCCAACCCTAATTGTTCCGCGCTCATCTAGGAAGGGATTCAATAGAGATAACGTTCCCTTAGTAATTTTTTCGTTTCGAGTCAAAGCTTTTATCTCCACAGAGAAAAGGTGTTTGTGATTCATTGGCAAAAGCCAAATACATTCAATCGTTCATTTTCTGACCTGCAATTAGTGTTACATCTTATACAATAGGCTACCACTCTAAAGAGTTGACTGAATATTAGGATGTTCTTATCCATAATATAATCTTCTTCAATTTCGTATTTGGTAAATATCTTACAGCACTGCTTAGCCATAGGTTGTTCGTTGATACAAAAAGGAATTGACTTTCAATCGCCTTCGTCCTTGCTAAGAAAATTTGGACCTTCCCACTACAATTTTGAGACTGCGAGTAGATTTGGAGCTATACTGTTGGAAATACAATCTTCTGGATTATTTTTACTGCGTATGTACGTAGTAAAGACAATCCAACAGGCAGTTTCAGGAGGCATGTGCGACCAGTGCTCAGTCCGTGTCAATTCTTGTATTTGGCTAACTCTGTTCGATTCGAATATTGGGAGATTGTTCAGTTCCTTTTTGAGCCAAACTAAAACTATTGTGGCATTGCATCAAAAATAGATTTTATCAAGCGATAAATCAAGCGGAAGTATAACCTTGGGGAACAGTTTATCAAATTTCAGAGCCTCACAAAGCTCCAGTCAAGGAATAGACTGAAGTGGCAATGGCGCAACCCTAGATTTAGAACAGATCACATTTGTGTAAATGTATTTGGACCTAAGATAAATACATGCTCCATACGCAGTCTTGGAGATGTCCAAAAAGCCATGTAGAAAAAGCTCTACATGTTGGGTGCAGATACTTTGACTAGCTATTTTGATCGAGATGAGAAAAGAAGCTGTGTCCTATATTCTCACCATTGTGAGTGCCATCCTACTGAACCATCCATCATTGAACGCACCTCAAATTTTGTCTTGGAATTAATAATAAATCTGATTGCGAATATATCAAACTTTTTAAAACCAACAAATGCATGTCTTACGTTTCTTATGCGAAATTCATTGAAAAAATATCAACTTTCTAGCGGTAAAAATGAAAGAGATAAATTCTAAGCAATTTGTTATTCAAAAATATCAATGAGATAACTGCAGAGAAGTCACGCATAGTTGTGGAATATATAAGAAATCCACTTTTTTTATAGAAAGAAAAAACAAAACCTGCGAATCGTATGCCTAACATTTCTTTATTGATATCAGCATCAAGATCCAATTTCTACACGTTCGGGACGAAAATTCAAATGCCAAATATCAAAAGAAACATTTTCTCTAGTATAGTTTGGATACGAGTTTTCACACCCTTTTCGCTGATAATGAGCATCTTAAACAAAAATGTTATTTCACCTTGAAAAATAAAGGTCAGTAGATATTTCCAAGGAATAAATGCCTTCCCTTCAGTTTTAAAACTAAACAATTAATTTTCTGAAAAAAATACGTATTGGCAGTGAAATGAGCTTGTGAAATCTTATCGAAAATGTAGATTCCTTAATTGATATTAAGGCAGTTATAACAATTTGTAACAGTGAGTTTCCCTGAATTAGAATAGACGACATGTCATTTCGCGAAAACAGAGAGAGTATTTTGTGATTTAAGGCTTTAAAAGTAAAAATCCCAGATTTCGCTTTAAAATAAAAAGATCAAAATTTTGTTTAGAATATAAAAAAAAGTTGAATACGTAAGTTTTTTTTTAAATAACAATCTTCTTCGCATAAGCTACAGTATACAATAGGAGGAAAAAAAGGTGAAATAGCTTTCGAAACATGTGAAAAAAATCATGTGACATTGGTTAATATCGTTAATATCGTTCTATAGGGAGAAGATAGTTGTTCACGATAGTTTCAGTTCTCCGGAGTAAGTCAGGTATTTTGCCTTGCGACAGCTCAAGGTGCCTTTCATATAATTTTTCTAAGAAGACAGTTTCCCCTTCTGTCGGCGGTACTGTATCTTGCTTGGCTTCGTGATGGGAGTACATCAGAGATTCGCCGTATTTGGGTATTCAAAGAAAGCGCTCAAGTGGCACGCTCAAAGAAGTCGTTGGTTGGAAACATCCAACCGAAGTATCCTCCACGAGCACAACCAATGGTCTGCGGCTGATCAGCTACCCGAACAGTAGCTGCCCGAACAGTTAATGACATCAACCTGTCCCTCACATAACCCGCAGTCACTGTTGTCGCGCCTCCTGTAGCCTGCAGCAACAGCTCCAGGGACGCCCCGACGATACCCTGAAAACGACCATCGTTTCGATATATTGTGTGAACTCTCCATTTTTTCAACAGGTTTTGGTGTTTCTCATTATCCCTTTCCTCTTTGTTATTTGCCTGTCCGGCGTGAGAAGCTGTGGTAGTAGCGATGCTACCGCCAGCATGGCCGTCAATGCGATGCTGTAGTATGTAAAAAATTAGGAGCATAATGGAGTTTGGAGATAGTCTTTTCCGGCTTTTATCCTTACGCAGTGGCCGCTAGTGTTGGAGGTGACAACTGTCGCATTTAGATGCTTCCTTAAAGCTAACATGTATCATTCGAGAGTTTTTTATTCGCTTGCTTCGTAATGGTCTAGAAACTTTCTAACAATCCGACAGGTGTTTCATAAAACCGTCTTCTGAGCTGCTGCCAGTACCCTACTGACTCCTAAATGTTCAAGATGTCCAGTGTATCTGGCGTACATATTGCCTGTAGCCAAAATCACAATAGGATGAAGAGATGCATGTTTCAAATTCCTTTATATTGTCTTAACTTAATCTCTTAGCTCACCATACTTGTAGATCTTGGTTGTATAGGTTGCCTGCAAATTTCGATTAAGTGGACAAGCAATTTCGATTATGTAAACTCTTCTACCTTTTTTTGCTCGCAATACGATATCGGGTCGATTGGCCCGGATGTAATGATCCGTCTGGATATTAACATCCCAACATAAGAGGTACTCTTCGTTTTCTGAAACGAGCATTGGAATGTGTTTCAGAAAGGCATACGTTCTGTTGAGAATCCAAAGATAAGGGAAAGTTGTTGATGTATAATACCCGCCACATCATCATGTCTACGCGCATATTTTCTTTGAGCCAGTACGCGACAACCTTAAATAATGTGCTCGAGGGATTCATTCGCATTTCCACATAATCGGCGCCAGACGACCACGGTTTGATGTAACACGTGTTTGCGATAATTTCAGGTGCTGAAAAGCCTGTTCCTCATCGTAGTGACGAATCTTTCCATTCCTAGATACAGGACGCTCTTTCTCAGTAAAATATTGGATGCCTCACTATCTACTTCGTATTAATCTAACGTTTTAGGATGATCGCCGTGGATGGCTTTCTCTCTCCATTGCATTTCTTATTCCTCTATGGGTTTTCCCTGATGTTTAGGGCCTCCTTTGAGGACAAGTTTAAGGGTGGGTAGTCACGATCCGCTTCACAGATGATGTTGTAAAGTGTAACATCTCGCTTGCTGTTAAAATAGTCTTGCAACTGTATAACTTGTGACTCACATCTGTAGCTACGTAGCTTTCCAGCTATGTGCCTTTTTCAAAACCCTGGAAATATCTGAAGCTGTGATGTGAGTCAGATACATTTCACGGATTTCGCTTGCTCTTGCTTTTTCTAGCCAGAACCACGCAGTGCCCAAATTGCTTCTGTTAGATTTTTCCAAGCTTCCGACCAGTAGTGTGTCATGTCTCCCAATTGGGGAACTTCGGTGCATTGCTGGTTATGTTGTTTTACACTCTCTTCACGATAGAGCCTCCTTCCATCTGCCTGAAAGGTTCGATTTTGTTGCACTCTTTTATTACTTTTCTCTTACGACGCAGTCTATCAGTAAGAACTTAAAATCTTTGCTGCTGGTCGTCTATAATCTCATCCAGTATTGCTGGTGTCATTGTCTAGATGTACCGATGGTGGCTGATTCTAGTAATATGATGTATCAGCTTTCTGGTTCTATTTCCTTTCTTATATTAAGTAAATTGACCCTATTTGCACCTTACTTTGTTGCAATCCATATCCAACCTGATCTTTCATGGCGAATCTCGATCCCTTCCGTGGGCGAAGATTGCATTTGTAGGCCTGGTTCTGCGGCCCAACGTTTTAGCAGCTGCACAGTACACAAAAGTTTGCACCTCTAACGCAGTTTGTGTTGCGTTCAAATGCATAGGTAGATGCTTGCTGTTTAGGTGTCCTACTAGTGTACGTAGATACTTTGTGATGTTCATCTTGAGCAGAGAATGCCTTTATGTTGGTTCCACATGTTTGAACTCTAGTAAAGCACGACCACATCCTCCAAAAGGAGTTCATCAATAGAAATCTGCCGTTACACTTCCATTTTGATGGCAGCTATTTCAACAGCCGAAAGCAATCTGTTTACAGATTGAACCATGAAGAAGACTTCATGGTGTTCTCTCCTCACACTTAACCCACTTTTTTCTGCCAGAAAATGAAGGCGCATAACCTCTGCTTCTGCATCAGTGCCCGCTGCTTGATCTTGTAACGCGGCTTCCTCTAACTGATTTTCATTGTATTCGTTTCTCCACACCAAATCAACCTGTTGTTCAATCTTCATTGTATGATCTTCTGAGATGTGCAGATTAGTCCTGATGTCCTTCATCTTAGCGATAGGATCTCTTGGTGTGCCTTTTTGTATATGAGGATACTTTGCAGCAAATTTTGTCTTGAAATTGTATCTTTTCTCGCGTGTGTTTTCAAACTTCGCACTTTGATGGGAGAGACGCACCAATTCCTCATTCATTGTGGTATCCTACTTGATGCTCATCCACGGTAGTTCTGTTGAGGTGGTTGGCTACAAATGCTAACGCTAGCCAAAGCATCCTCAGCAGGCACCGTTGATGTTCCACTGCTTACCGTTTGTCGCAAATATTCTTGCTGGCCAGCTGTTAAATTAGTGAGATCTGCCTGAGCATCTCGCAGTTCACCATCGCCACCGTCCCGCATGCTGTGACCCCCAGCGGTGGCTCCAGAAGCGCCCCGATGATCGCCGGGACACGACAAGCGTTTCAATATTATTGAGAGACTCGCCATGATAATTATGGGTTTTGGTATCGCTCTTAGTCCCTTTCCTCTTCGTTCTCTGCCTGCCTGGCATTGGACGCCTTGCCAGTAGCAGTGTTACCGGCAACATAGCCGTTAATGTCATGAGACGAAAGCTCAAGCCCTACCGCGACGCCAACGCGAGAACATCTTTGGTAGGGTGCTTATCATTTTTTTTTTTGGAGTACTTGTCCTCGGGTGAACCCGGGTTTTCATCATAGCCACGGTCTAAGTCAAATGACTAATGAGATAAGGATGTTATAAGATAATTTAATGGGATGTCTGAAATCTTCTTCAATGATGTTGTAGGTCAGAATTCGTCAGATATCGTCACAAATCGCCTATTCATAGTCGGAGAGAAACTTATTGTCACCTATATAAATACGTTTGTGAACCGTTGTAAACGGATTATCCCTCAGATACTAAATTCTGACGATTTCGGAACATCTCCTAACGAAGTCAGACTTTTCCTGACTATTTCCATCCAGAAGAGTAGAAAACTCGGACAGAAATTATCAGACGCCATGGCTTTCTTTCTGCTGTTTCCTGCCTTTTTTTGCGTAGTGTATAGTGAAAAAAAAGTCGAATAACCAACACCCTCAAATGAATGTGCTTGGAATTCTTGTACCTATTATTTCCACAAGTGACTGAAGCCTAATGAAACAAAAATTCTAGCGATAACAGATTAAAATTTCTTTTATAATCATATGTAATTTCGTATTTTATTGTTTGAGAACACTGTTAGAAATGTTCGGAAAATTCCGGCACATTTAAGGTACAGAAATTTACGAAATTACGCTGCTGAAAACGAAATTTAGTAACTTTCATAGTAAATTTACTAAATTTTTATTAAACTTGAAAAACGGTATCTAAAAACTAGAAATACTTTCTCAAAATTCCTAAACGGTAATAGAAATATAAGTTATCGTAACTGAAAGAAGTGCGCAGTTGCATGCTCACTCGTTGCTTCTCGATCACCTCAGTTGGAGACAAGACATGGTGGTTCAGTGGCAATCGGCGGCTATAAAGTGCGAAATGATGTGAAATAATTCCATATTAAAAAGGATTTGATACAGATTTTAATCGATTTGATCCAGATTTCAATCGGATGGTGAGTCCGCTATTTACGTTAAACGACGCCCTCCTGGCTGGATAGGTTAAGTCTGTAATCTTTAATTGTTCTATATCTCATTGCTCTTTTTATTATTTTTATTTATTGATTTACAACGTGGATCAAGGGACAGATATATTGTTTGGTTCATTAATTTTGATATAAATTTGCAGTGCCTATTTGTTTTGAAAATATACATTATATTAAGACTATGTACGAGCAAAGTTTGTTTAAAAATAACTACGTATATGTACATGGTACATAATTTACTTAATGAATCAAATCTAAAAAAAAACTTCTCATCGTGAAAGATATTCTTTGATCATATATTCGATGCAATGAGTATTAGGGTGGGTCGAAAAAACCAAAGTTTAGGAATCGAATTTGGAAGTATGTGAAAAAGCAGTGTATTGTGACCTCGAAAAAAGTACAAATTATTTATTGTCGGTTGATTAAGGCCTTCTGAGCGCGCGTTATGAAAATGTGTTTTAACAAATTATCATTTTCAAAGATTTTGTATTATTGAAAAGCCTCAAATATCTGAAATAATTCTCCCGACGTTTCTATAGATTTTAAAAATGATTCTTTAAAACAGGGTTCTACTAAATCTAAATTATTTCCTAGAGAATATTCATTACCGAACTGTCAGAATTTTTGGAGACTACTTTCCCACATAGTCCCAAATTCGCTTTCTAAAACTTGTTGTTTTTTTCGACACACCCTAATGAGTATACGTACTATTATATCATAAATACGTGAGAAGTCGTTTGTACCAACTTCACTCATATTTTCTCACAATTAGTATTCTCAGGGCAAATATAGACTACACATTTTATATTAAAGTTAATGATCCGAAAACATTTTTCGACCTATTGAAATTTTCAGTTACATTAACTGAAAATTCCTAAACAGTAACTAATTTTTCTAAAACATGTGACCGAAGCGTTATACAGTTGCCGTTGCTGAAATTTCTGTTACAGTTTAGGAAAATTTAGAAACGGTTTCTGCATAAAGCTTTAGTGATGCGCCTCTAAAAATTCCTAGAGAAATTTCTAACAGTGAAGACACAAATTTCGTTCATATGTGACGTGCGCCGAAGAAAGGGGGCTTACTCTGGAAAGCGAGATTTCTCAGGACGAGCGGTCGAAGTCGACCCGATAGACGCGACTTTTAGAAGAGAGGGATTATTAATAAATTAAAATAACAATTAGTAGGCTTTAACGATAGACTAGAATCGATATAGAATATTTTGACCAATTGATCGAAACCAAATTGCATTCAGAATAGGAAGCCAGATGGTTCCGAGTGATGAATAAAGTAAATTGTAACCGAAAAATAATGGCAAAAACATTATTCATTCATTAATTAGAATTAATCAATAAATGAATTTAACACTAATTGATCACGAAGCCAATAGATTGAGTGATAGTAGATTGCATCAAAAGATTTAAATTAGTAAGGGTGAAATAAGAATCGAAATCATCAAGTCACTAATATGAGTTTCAAAATTGCTTTGTGCACCCGGAGCTTAGTGAATTCTCAAATAAGAGAATACAAAAGGAATAGGAAGTCAGAAGACTTGGTGTGTGTTGGTCTCCCTTACTGAGGCCACAACGGCAGGGGGAAACCAATAACAATACTCCGACACTAAAACATCTACATAGAGATTAATCCAAATTATTAAGTGGAAAGTGTTAAGGTTCGGGCGACACTCGAGTCTGACGTGTGTGTAGTGCGAAGACGCGAGGCAGTCCAGGATTATTTGCTCTCTCTCTCTTTCTCGCTCTCCATCGCTCGGTACTTCAGCCCTTTTCCGATTATGGGAAAATTATAATTATTTTCGATTTTAATCAACCTATACAAATATAAATTAAACAAGCTAATTCGATTAGCTTGGTCTGTCGTACCATCGACTTACCAGCAAGGTCTTGTGGCACTCTACCAACTTTATCCTCAAATTTTAACGCGAAAGTTAATTAATTAATTTATTAAGTAAAAGCTGGTTCGTAACAGACAGAATGGCGGCAGCGGTGGGATCCAAGTTTCGACCCCACTTACTACTAGATTTTTGGTGGAAATAGTTCATTCAATTTGATAATTAAAATCAAAACACTTTAGTGACAATTTTCATCACTCGAATATCGGCATTCTGCAGTCAGGTCGATATGACAGCTAGGGTGGGGATACAGTGGTAATCGAAATTTATGACAGTTATTTTTACCGATTCTAGTTATTTTCGTGAATATAAAATTTCAGATTCCATGACATAGCTAGATTTGTTTCAAATTGTACTTATGTTATGAATACAATTCGAACCAAGTCTGTGATTGTCGAAGCTAAAACTAAACTGATTAGATGGAAATGCAGAGGGATTTAGCAAGCCTAACTGGCCAGCTGAACCCTCTCCCAAGGGTGACTCTGCAAGCCTAACTGGCCAGCGTGTGATCGGTTTCCCTTTAATTATTTCAGAAAATAGGATGTTAGGAAATAACTTGATTGGGCTCTTCCTTGGGGAATGTTTAATTGGATGTGCAAGGGGGCTAGACAAGCCTAACTGGCTAGTCGACGTCCTCTCAAAGGGTCAATTTGCAAGCCTAACTGGCCAGCGGTTGATCGGCGTCCAATTATCTGTTTTCTATGTGACTGTCTAATTCGGGTTATTACAACCTGTAGTAGAAGGAGCGTTCTGAGCTGTCCGTATCCTACAGCTCAGCTTCCATGACATCAATAGAATTGTTTCAAGTGTTATTTATGTTAATGAATACAATTTGAACCATTTCTGTGAGTTTGAGGACCTAAATTTGAATTAATTAATTGGAAATGCAGAGAGATTAGGCAAGCCTAACTGGCCAGCTGAACCCTCTCCCAAGGATCACTCTGCAAGCCTAACTGGCCAGCGTGTGATCGCTTTCCCTTTAATTATTTCAGAAAATAGGAGGCGAATCAATTCTCATAAAAAAAACAACAGAGAAGTAACGTCACCAAGCTTTAATTGAATTTCGGCTTAATTTAAGCTTGTGGGTTTCCCCCTCTGTAGGGGTGCGTCGAGGCAAACGCCTCTGTTGCCTACGTCGAGGGTGAAGCTAGTTACTTCTTCTGTCCATAGGAGGGGAAACAGGAAGAATACACATAAAAGAAGCCTTTTATTTGAATTCTTTTACGACTCACTCTCTCTGGGCTTGTGAGAACGTTATCGTTTCTCCAGGCCCGTTGATGAGGGCGAGATCTCTAATTCTATGTGAAAAGCATTTAAGATAAGATTGATCGATGTTTAAGTGCTGAATTCAGCAAAGGTAGAGATCAAAGGTCCGACGTTCCGGATAACGTGGGGTCCACCAAACACCTTCAATCACGGGAAACCTCACATCCCCAGGACATCAATAGATTTGTTCCGAGTATATTTATGTTAATAAATACAATTTGAATCAATTCTGTGATTTTGGGGACCTAAATTTGAATTAATTAATTGGAAATGCAGAGAGATTGAGCAAGCCTAACTGGCCAGCTGAACCCCCTTCCAAGGATAACTCTGCAAGCCTAACTGGCCAGCGTGTGATCGGATTCCCTTTAATTATTTCATAAAATAGGAGGTTAGGAAATAACTTGATGGACTAACATTATTCAAGAGAAAAGGCGTAGCGTGAACAGTATGTTATCACAAGGATAGGCTTATATGACATCATGTTATCAGTTTACCTTGAAAACAAATGCTCCCGTTGAATAATAATCGCTTACAATTTCGAGTGGTGAAACCACTGATTTTTGAATTCAACTAGCTTTGGTAAATCCTATGCCATGGTCTGGAAGATAGGAATTAACTGCTAGCGGTTTCACAGTGCCCCCGTTCTGCAACGAGTCTCAGGTTTTTAATGAGTCAACGGGCATAACTAGCAAGCTCCGTGCTTCCGAAGGCGAAACGTCCGAATAAATTTCCTTGATAGTTCCTCGTGTTTAAACATCTAATCACCAGTAGATGCAAAAATTCATAAATGAATCGTTCAAGAAAGGGGTTGAGCTTTATACAGGCGCCAGCCGACGTAGAATTGAAGGCTATCGAAAGTTATATCGATAAGGAATTTTTAGTTACAAACTACTTTCTCTTTAAGGGTCTTAGAGTAGAGAAAACTATCCCGGTACGACCCCGAATAGCGGGTATTGATGACCTTGTGGGTCCCCCCATTCCAGCTTCCAGGGTGTCCCTTCCTGTAGAACTGAATAATCGGATGGTAAGGGAAACTTTCCAAGCTCTGCCGCAACTTAATCTAACTTGTGTAATTGGGTCACGGTTGTTTCATAGAACTCATTAAAAACATGCCAGGGTAAACTTGCTCTCAATTCTCAATATTGGAAGCAATTCTCTGAAGGGTGATTCCTTTGTGGACTCAAATGCCCCCAATCTTAAACATATAAAATAACGTATACTATAAACGTGAAATATGCCAACACCGGGAGAGGAACACGAGAACAGTCTCACTCGCACCGATAACTCAACACGAGCCAATATGATGGATATGAGAGCCGCGATGGCCACCGCGTTGGAGGGTATGACCCTCCAGCAAAGCACGTTCCACATATCAACTTTTGATGAGAAGGTCCCCCCATTAAAGGACTTCCTACAGGATATAGAGAACGGTTCGGTCCACGTCACAGAAGCAACTGAACCGTCTTTTATAAAAATTGTCCCGAGTGAACTTAAGGGCATTGCGCGAGAGAGTGTTCGAGATGAGCAATTTCAAACGCTTAAGGCACTCACCTCACATCTTAAGAAACGTTTCGCTCCCACTAAGAAGTACCAGTGGTACTTCGAGGCAATCGTAAACCTGCGCATGCGTCAAAACGAGAGTGTGAGCGATTATTACGATAGGACTTTAGGGCTTATCAGTGGAGCGAATCATTCATTAGAAGAAAAGTATTCGGGTGCCGACAACAATGCGTCTATGATGATAAAGCCCCTCATCGATTGTACTCGGGATGCCTATGTTCGTGGATTACCTGGGGATATGTCAACATTCGTGGACACCAGGAATCCAAAGGACATATACGAAGCTTACGAACACGCGTTGCACGTAGAGGAACGGTGTCGGCCTATCACATCTCAAAACAAGAGCAACATCCTGAAAGGGCACGACCACCTAGCCCCTATACAAAACTAATGGAGGTTGTTGGCAAGGCCAAGCGTCAAGAACAGCTTTCGGGCGAACCGTCCTGCCGAACTCCCCCATTCCCTGCCCACCTCTACCTTATCCACCTTTCCCTACACTTCCCATGTATCAAAGCTTATATGCAACGCCATATACTTATCCACCTATGTATCCGCCGTATTATGGGTGCCCCTACCCTATGCAATACCCGCCTCCACTATCTGGAACAGATAACCATACATCATGGACGACAAATGCATCTCCTGCTGCAGCAAGGCCGATGTCGCCAAAACATACGCCTTCAAACTACCAACAGACCCGTCGTCCGGACGCGACACCGAGTCCTGTTCTCAAGGAGCGTCCCAAAACAGTTCAGTTCTTGGAACACCCCAGCGAATCCTCCGAAGTGGATGTCAGCAAAAAGACTCCCCTGTAGTACGATTAACTACACCGGAGTTTCGTGGGGGAAAGGCTTTATTTTTAGTAGATCCGGGGGCCGATGTAAACTTGATCAAGCTTGAGGCGCTGCAAGGCGATATAATTGTAGGCGATGATCCGATCCAGGTATCTGGTATAACATTGGAGGTTGTAGAGACACATGGATCGGTGTGTGTGCAACTACTTAATAGGCGAGTTGAGTTCCATGTTGTTCCCAACAACTTCCACATATCAGCCGGAGGCATAATTGGGCGTGCTTACTTAAGTCAGGAGCAGGCTCAACTTTCTTTCCGGCAAAATTCCCTTGTCATAATATCGGATCCTATCACGCCGATACCGTTCGTAGATTCTGAATCCAGACAAGCGCAACGGAATCTGAAGCCGAAGATTAAGCCATTCGCTCGTACTTTGAAATTGCAATCACGCATAAAGCAGCCTATCGCCATCAAGGTTAAATACACGGAGCTGTCAGAAGGATATTTGCCGCGAATCGAAACCCTCGATGGCGTGTACGTTGGCGATGAGGTGGTAAGGAACCACGATGGTGTATGCTATTCGTATGCTTACAACACTACAGACGAAGACGTGGAGTTGGAATTACCAGCTCAGGAACTTATTCCATTTGAGTACTGTGAGTTTCCGTGTACAATTTCCGAAGAGTCCGATCCCGAGAACTATGATGACACCAAGGAAGGACACAATCCGACTATTCGATTGGAGAAGGTAATCAAGAGCCTTCACTTGGGCCATTTTAACGACCCTGATAAGGAATTGGTGTTGGGATGGGTTAAGGACTTTCAGGATATATTCCACATCAATGGAGAAAGGCTTACCGTAACGAATAAGGTGCAGCATAGGATACCTAACGTTAGTGATGTTGTAATCACAAGAAAACAGTTCCGCCGTGCGCCGGACACTCAGAAGCAGATAAATACACAGATTGACAAACAACTTAAGAGTGGGGTGATTGGACCGTCTAAATTCCCCTACAGTTCACCTGTCATGATCATTCCAAAAAAATTGGATGCGTCAGGAGAACGGGAATACCTTGTGATCATCGACTACCGCGCATTAAATGAGCAAGTTATAGGGGATGCGTATCCCCTACCCAATATTACGAAAATTCTAGGCCGATTGGGAAAAGCCCAATATTTTTCGGTGTTTGACCTCGCCAGCGGGTATCATCAAGTAGAAACTCACCCAGACGACAGGGCTAAAACTTCGTTCTCGACAGCGAGAGGGCATTTTGAATATAATCGGATGCCCATGGGGATAAAGAATGCTCTCGCAACATTTCAACGGTTAATGGACTCCGTCCTAGAAGGGATGTTGGAATCAGAAGCATTCCTTTATCTCGATGATATTGTCATCTATTCTGAAACATTAGAAGAAAATGACAAGGAGGCTCGAAGACTGTTCAAGCGGCTGCGAGATGCCAACTTAAAGCTTCGACCGGATAAGTGCAAATTCTTGTATCCAGAGGTTGCCTATCTGGGACACATCATTGAACGCAATGGTGTGAAGCCTAACCCAGAAAAAATCTCGGCGATTGAGGAGTTCCCTAGGCCAAGAACGGTGCGGGCCGTGAGGCAGTTTCTTTGCTTTCAAGGGTACTATCGGCGATTCATAGAGAACTATGCCCAATTGGCCAAACCCTTAGCAGATCTACTAAAAAAGGAATCCAAGTTTGTCTGGACACCGGAACAAGAAGAAAGTTTAGTTAGACTACGTGACTACCTTTGCCATGAGCCGATACTAATATACCCGGAATACATGAAAAAGTTCAAGTTGACTACGGATGCTTCCGAGTATGCCGTGGGTGCCGTGCTCACCCAAGAGATAGAGAAGGTAGATATGCCAGTTGCCTATTACTCTAAAATACTAACAAGTATTGAACAGCGATACGACATGACTGAGAAGGAGTGTCTCGCGGTTACTCACGCAGTACTAAACTTTAGACCGTATCTCTATGGGCGCGAATTCATACTAGCGTGTGATCACGAACCCTTGCATTGGATCACATATGCTGAAAATCCGGGTCCAAGGCTCATTCGATGGAGATATAGACTCAAGGACTATCAATACGTCTTTGAATATAAGAAGGGAAAACCTAATAGGGGTGTGGAAGCCTTGTCGGGAAACCCCGTGTGGCTCGAGAGACATTCGCATACGAATGATACCGGAAACCTAAAGGCTGCTGAGTTTAACCCGGTCTCTGTCAATACCTCAATGGAAGCTATGGATGGTGTTGATCCCAAAAGTAATGCCGATTCCAGAAACCCTCACCAGGACGAGGAAGGTGCATTAGAGCGGACGCGGATACCTCCTGCAGATCGGCATCGCGCCCTGCCGTTGAAATCCGCATTGACCAAGGTTACTGAAGACACTAGGGACCCCGCCAGCACAAAAACTCAATTGTCACGGCAGCAAACTGTACAGGCCGCTCACGAAGAAGGGAATCACATAGGCCCAGAATCAGGGGCTCACTCCTCACCATCGACAAGTACTCGAGGTCAAACGACACAAATACCGGTACCAGGCAAGAAAAGGGGAAGGCCTGTGGTGAGAAAGCCAATTCTAAAGGAAAGGACACAAACCTCCGAAGTACAGCCAAACTTGCGCAAGCAAGTCATATCTCAGCGCCGACCACGGTTACTAGGGACCTCGGAACTCGAAGACTCCAGCGAAACCTACAAGCCACCGTCGCATTATAAGGCTCCAATGCTAGATCAAAGCAGCATCGCCAGCCGACTACGGTCGCGACCGCGTATGGCGGGAGGATCTACAAAGACAGCATCCAGCCATGACAATTCATCATTTGATGATGCATCCTCAGAGGACAGCGAGGATTCTAATCCACCAATCTACAGAAAGGATTATAGCTTGCTCCCTAGCATCGAACCTACGCTGGTACACCCTGCTGAAAAAGTAGCAACTAAAAGTGCCCCGCCTTGCCTACCCAACCCATATTTCCCTGCTCTGTACAATAGGCCAACTGAGGTGTACAATGTCATGACGAAAAGGGAGAGCCGAAAGGGGGCGTGGGAGTCTGGTTTGGTCAAGACCACCCCTGGAACGTATCAAAACCAGCCCAGGGTCGTCAAACAAATAACTCCGCGGAAATCCAAGCTGCAACCGCCGCTGTCAAAAAAGCGCTCGAAAATGGAATAACCAAACTGAGCATCTTCACCGATTCGAAGTTCCTCATAGATAGCTGTACCAAGTGGAAGCCCACGTGGGAGACCAACGGGTGGAAAACGGCGGAGGGGAAACCTGTTATCAACAAAACCGAGTTCAAGGAACTGCGTGAAACTTTGGCAACTCTAGATGTAACTTGGCATCATGTACCAAGCCACCAGGGGTTAGTTGGTAACGAAGCAGCTGACGAGCTAGCATGCGCTCGAATTACGCGAACGGATAGAAACTCCAGCGTACCTGAAATTAGCACTTTCCAAAGAAACTAAGAGGAAGAATTTACCGCAAAACCCCTCGGAGGCATCGTTGATGTTAGCCCAAACCGCACCACCAGTGAGGACAGCGACAGCAACGACGACGGGGACCATGACGAGCAAACCAAGGACTTCTCTAGCAGAGCTACCTTTGGAGCAAAGTTACAGAAGACCATATCTGAGTTCGATCAGTCTATGGCTGGGCATCAGTCATACTTTTGGGACCAAGAAGGGTTAAATCAACCTGCACGTCCTGATGCGGCCCAATTCAAAATCACGACAGTGTCTGAAGGAGAACAAGACCAGGACCTGTTACTCCATTTGTAAAGCATGGATCCTTGTACAGGACTGGATGATCCTCTTCCTGAAAGGGTAACTAAGTTTTTAGAATCATTCCGGAGTCAGCTTCAGCAACGCAACAGAGCTGAGCAAAAGGATCCCATATCAGAGCCCTCAGAAGGACTAAAGAATCGGGTACCCTTCGAACCGGAGAAAGGACATCGAAAGAATACAGTACGTTTTAGGGATGGACCAGAGATGGAGGACTCTCCCATCATTGGGCAACAACGCACGGTCTTCAGCTGACTTCGCTGGTCCTCGCCATCTCATGGATCAGTTCTACAATAGCAGAGAGTACCTACGAGCATCTTCAGTTCCAGGCAAGCACAGGGATATATACAGGTTAGGAAGATCTATAGTTTCTTGAGCCACTATCCAACTAAGGTCAAGACATTAACAAATATTGTCAACTTACACTGGAAGAGGAATGCAACCGTACCATTAACAATTACAATCTCCAGCCTCAATTAGACGCAGCCGTTGGGTTGAAGGACATCATTCGACAGGAGTTTGAAGAGCTAACTTGGCACTCAACTAGGAAATTAGCCCTCATCCTACCCTCTGCTATGAGGTCAAGAAGAGCGACACCGATGTTAGGATTCCTTGGTGGATTGGTTGGTCCAGTGGCAGGGCTGCTCACATATGATGATGGCCAGATTATGAACTCTAAGATCAACGATCTCAACTAGGCCCAAGCTAACCTATCACATTTGGTGGGGCAACAAACCCACTTAGTGCGGTCTCAACTTGAGCACGAACATCGACTCACGACGGAACTAGAGGCTCAACAAAACTGGCTAAAATTAAAATCGTTATCAAATATAGTTCAGGTGAACCAAATAGCCACATCTGCTGATCGAATCACTTATGACCAAGCGTTAACTCAAAATCTCCATTCCATCGAACAAGGAATAGACGGTTATCTGCATTCGGCCCACCAACTGTTGGACGCGATACACAAAGCACGGGAAGGAAAACTGCATCCGTCACTTCTCACTTCACAACAACTGGAGCCCACATTTCGGGACATCCAGGACCATGCTCCCAAGGAATCCTTCCCAGTATCGGGCCCGCATATCAGTGTATACGAGTTGGCTCAACTGGCGACTATCACCATCTTCTCCGAAAATGGTACTCTTCAAATTATGATGGACATTCCATTGATAGATAAGACGGAGTACACTCTCTACGAATTACATGGTTTACCCGTTCATCAGCCTATTTTGGAAAACGACACCGGCAAAGCGTATGTTCGATCACCATTCACGCATATCGTCCTAGAGGAAAACAAACACACCTATATGCTACTAACCAGAGAAGATCGTCGAAATTGCAGGAACAACGTGGACTATGTCCTCTGTAATGGCCTCCTGCCTATCTACGAGGCAACTCAACCGTCGTGTGAACTCCAACTGCTACTCAACCCAACTATTTCATCATTTAAGCTGTGTGACATCTAAGTTTCCAATAACCACCTGCCTTTTTGGCAGGTTATACCATCACTCAACGGTTTGATTTATTCTACCATGAGTCAATTGGACGCAGAGATACGTTGCTTCAAAGTAACCAGCGTAAGAATAAAGGTATCGTGGAGTAGAACTGGTCCGACTTTCACCCGGATGAACTCTAAGGACAGCATTAGTAACATTGCCCGGATTGGAACCCCTCGCTGGGACAACCATCAAAATCTACCAACCCACTGTTCATTTCGACTTGACCAAAATATCGAATACATTACTCCAACTCGAAACTATAGGACCCAACACTCACCCTGCCATAGGAACAAAGTTGGTGAAGCAAAATGACGATTTTAATGACGATTTTAGCTCACAACGGCAAACGCAGGCAACCCAGTCAACCTTAATACATGGCTCCTATGCGGGTATAGGATTGCTGGCTTCACTGTTCCTGTTGTATCTTGGTCATTCTAAACTATTGACTATGGTAGTTATATGCTGGACTTGTATACAGCGGAAACGAACATCAAACGACACACCGGGATCAACAAGACATGTGGTGTCATGACCCCAAATGCATCTCTCGGTACTTTCATCAGTGGATGAACCAATGGTATCTCCACCACCCTTGAGAGAGAGACAGGAGAATGCTTCTTTGGACAGCAACCCTGTTTCTGCGCCACGAGTTCAATTACCAGTGCAGGCTCTTCAACCAGCATAAGTTAGTACCCAGGATCCCACCACACCGAGATTTCGTAATACCTCTGTATTGCAACAAGCCTCTGGAAGGAACCAACAAGTCATCTACGCCAGTGGAGTGTTATGTGCTGTGAAAAAGGGAACGAATTCCCAGTCAAAATGTGTCAGTGGTTAGTGGAATGAGAATGGGTTATGCTGAATGTTTATTTTCTCTATTGTAAAGAATGAAAGAACGATGAACTATATTATGGGGCACTAAGAAGTAAATTTTCTTGTAGACATTAAATAGGTTAAGTTGAACTAAGAATTTTAAGCAGCAAGAAGAAAAAAAATTGCCGGGGAAAACAGTGTGCTTATCTGATGCATTGACGAATGTTCGTATTAGGCTAAGTCAAATAGCAACCTGACGACGAGATGATCTCCCTGGACACTGATAACAATCGGGGACGATAGTTTACATTCCAGGGCGGGTTTGTTGCGGTAGACATCGCTGATAATGGGTTTGACTTATTAACAGAACGAGATCAGCGGTGCCTATGCGCAATATGAATAATCCATCTTGTGCCCAGGGAGATTGTCTCTCCGTTTTAGCTAATAGCATATACCTATACCATCTAGCAACCACTGGATCGTATACCGAGTGAGTGAGAATTAGAGAGAAAAGTCGAAGACATAGTAAAGCCTACGGGAAGACCGATTATCATCGACACCGTCCACACGCGGAGAAAAGAAACACGTCGAGCGTGAACCTCCTTCTATTTCATATTCACCGGATACTCGTAGCGATCCGTGCCACCACTGAATGTTGAACAACAAAGTCAATTGTTGTTAAAAACCAAAAAGTTAAATAGATAATTTTCTTAAATTTCAACGAACTATGACACTCACGAAATTAAAAACTAAACAAGCTCAAAATTACTAATAAATTAAAATAACAATCTTTAGGCTTTAACGATAGACTAGAATCGATATAGAATATTTTGAACAATTGATCGAATCCAAATTGCATTCAGAATAGGAAGCCAGATGGTTCCGAGTGATGAATAAAGTAAATTGTGACCGAAAAATAATGGCAAAAACATTATTCATTCATTGATCAGAATTAATCAATAAATGAATTTAACATTAATTGATCACGAAGCCAATAGATTGAGTGATAGTAGATTGCATCAAAAGATTTAAATTAGTAAGGGTGAAATAAGAATCGAAATCATTAAGTTACTAATATGGGTTTCATTCTTCTGCAAAATCATTATAAACAGAATTTGCAACAATAAAAAGTTAAATCTGAAAATACCTATAGTCCTTATTAGGTATAGGATTTTGATTCCGAATATTAAAGGAATAATTTAAGTGAGCTGCATGCATAGCAACAGTGCACGTGTGCCTTCCAAATGTCTTAGTTGCAACAATTTTCAAAAATCAGCAATTAGTGGTCACGCGGAGTACATCCGGCCGGGATGGAGGTCCCACGCTCGAGGTGCGCACTCAGCTAAAAACCCTACTAAAATCATACATACCTTCATGGACGAGGCGAATCGCGTCGCGGTATCTTTAGCATTCAACGCCGACTTCTCACCTACGTCGGAAGTCAGGTACGCGATCGGAACCCCCTGGGTTCCATGCTCCGTCTCGCCTTTTACCCGCGCGTCACTTCGCGATTGCCGTCCGAAACTAAATTTCAAAGCACGGAATACACCGGGTTTTTACCGAGTCGACAATAGAGTGAAAATCAAAACTGCTTTGTGCACCCGGAGTTTAGTGAATTCTCAAATAAGAGAATACAAAAGGACTAGAAAGTCAGAAGACTTGGTGTGTGTTGGTCTCCCCTACTCAGACCACAACGGCAGGGGGAAACCAATAACGATACTCCGACACTAAAACATCTACATAGGAATTAATCCAAATTATTAAGAGGAAGGTGTCAAGGTTCGTGCGGCACGCGAGTGTGACGTGTGTGTAGTGCGAAGACGCGAGGCAGTCCGGGAAATCCGTAAGGATTCATCCAACAAGGTTTGTAAGCATAATTGTGTTTGGGAAGGGATTATTTGCTCTCTCTGGCTCTCTCGCTCTCCCTCGCTCGGTACTTCGGCCCTTTTCCGATTATGGGAAAATTATAATTATTCTCGATTTTAAAAAACCTATGTAATAAAGTGGAAATCTACATTAATCATTGATACCCCGTCCCTATTCCACCACTAACGTGTAATAAGTGAGGAACTTCTCGAAGAAAGTTCACGGATCCATCACAAATATAAATTAAACAAGCTAATTCGATTAGCTTGGTCTGTGGTACCTCCGACTTACCAGCGAGGTCTTGTGGCACTCTACCAACTTTATCGCCAAATTCTAACACGAAAATCAATTAATTAATGAATAATTAATTAATTAAGTAAAAGTTGGTTCGTAACAGTGAAAAATTGAAAATATATCGACCAATATCCTACTGTTGCGCGGGAGATAAACAAGTTTTAAAAAATTCATAATTTTTACAGTTTTGTAGAAATCGCTAATATTATTTTTCTTCGTAATCTGCATAATATGACTCATTTTCAAAAATCTTCAAAGATTTCGATATTTTCAGTCTTTCTTGGCTTTATTTGCAAACTATCCCAAATTTTTTTGAGCATGTAGAAACTTTAAATTAATAAAGGATTAAATCTTATTCAGTTTTTTGAGAATTATAAAAATTTGATAATGGCTCAGATAATCTGAACATATCAAAATGTTGCAAGATTTTAGAAAATTTTACACATTATTCAGATGACCAAAAAAATTAATACTAAGAATTTTTTCAATACTCTTAAAATTACGAATTTTTTAAAACTTATTTTCACCCAGCTGAATATCAACATATCAATCAATCTATTCCAAATTTTACAAAGGTGCAAAGGAAACGGAACTGAAACTTCTAAGTGCTATTAGCAATAATATAAGAGTTGAAATGATCCTGAACTATACAATAATATAAATGAACAAAAAGGGCCAGATCGATTATTTTAAATTGATCATGTGATGCCAAAGAACCTTCATAATGAATAAACCCTATTAACAAAAATTTCAGTTCAAATCAGTTCCAGTTTTCTTTCATAATAATATATAAAAATATTAAAGGATACAAATTTAAATTTAATACCATAAAAATGAAAGGAAATTTGATGTACATATTATACGCTACATTTACCATTGCACACCTATATATCTAAATGCCATAAATTTAGAATAAATGTTTAAACAAAGAAGGTTAATAACAACAACATTGAGCCAGCCTTCAGTAGTCGACCTGCCCCTCTAATTTTCGCTTGAAAATATTAAATAACAAAATGAATATTAAACCTGTAAACACGTAAAAAGAACCTTTATAAGCATCATCGACGAAGTTCTTATTACTAGTTATTATGTAATTGTTCACACAGTGAAATTCAATTTGTACGATCTACCTGCGTAACATATGATAGTGTGATGTATGAATTTATTTCTAATTATCGATGCGTCAAAACAGCCAAACTTTTAGAACAAACCAGGAGAGATAAACGAAAGTCTCGTGCGTACGGAGCCGGTAACCAAATTTCACAATTAGTTAAATAATTGTTTTAATCTACTTTAAATGACGTTTAACAATTAGTGTAATAACGCCAAACCATAGTTATTGAGTGATTTTCATCAATAAATTGGATTAAGTGAAAGTGTCTGCCTTCTCAATGACTTTGCCTACTGGGTAAATTTAAACGCAAAGTATTCCTGCCAAATTGAAAATTAAAAGGGAGAATCATAGTCCACTCCTGAACATGGTCCTTGAAACCGGATTTTTATGGCTAAAAACATTAACAATTGTGAAAAAAGGGCTTTAGACAAAGTGAATTTGAATTGGTAACGGCCGTCGCCATTTCTACAGTGATGAATTTCATTGGTTTCAAATAGTGCTGAAAAATTGTATATTGTTCTGTGAGTGTAAAGGAACTATCTTCTGGCAAAGCAATACAAAAAGTTATGCTTCTCACTACTTCAGACGTTTTGGATTTGAATCTCATGATGGGAACCTCTCTTCATCTAATGACAGTTGCCTCATTTCAATATTGATTTCTTCTCTACAGCTTAGAAACAAGAATGTAAACTTTATTGTATCTCTCGGCACGACATGCCCTACCGGTATGTTTCGTGTGAAAGTCTCTCTCTAGTGTTTACTCTCGCAAACATGTGTACTCGTAAATGACATTTAATCTGAAATAAATTGACTATCGCGAATAAGTGTAATATGCAGGTAACTTTGGTTCACTATTGTGAACTAACCATTGAGAATTATATTTCTCAGTGAAAAATTAAATTAGTGAAATTTGTGCACTATATCGTGGACAAGTGTCGTTATCAAATACTTTCGTTCACTATCGCGAACTAGTTTTGGAGAAATTATAATTTTCTGTGAATTTTAAAAGTACCAGAATTAAATTTCCGTAGACATGGATACCTTGATGCAAGAACAAGGTTTTCTTTTTAGTAAGATAAGTAGATCAGTTTCCTCCTTCCAAGAAATCGATGCAGGGGAAGCATCGCTAGCAGTGGCAGAGGGACGAAAAAATATACTTCTGGAAACATGGAAAAAATGAGAGTTGAACGAGATGCGAATTTCAGGTTTTGCAACAACTCTGAAACCTGATAAGTCAAAGTATGTATATTTTACAAAAGATTAATTTTATGAGGCTGAACGAGAATTTATTAAGGCTCTAGATGTTTTCAATGAAATAATATTTGGTTTATCGCAAGAAAATGTAATCAATTTAACTTCTTATGATACGAGTACTAACGCCTCTAGTTTAAATACAATTTATCATGAATATTGTTTAAAGTTGCCGGATATCGAGCTTCCCCGCTTTTCTGGTGAGTACTTAGAGTGGCCAAATTTTTTAGATTTATATGAGTCTGCTATTGATCAAAACCCAAGGTTACCTAAAGTTCAAAAACTTTACTATCTGAAATCAAAACTTTCAGGTGAAGCTTTACAAATCATTAAATATATTACCACCTCTGAGGTTAATTACGTGATAGCTTGGGAACCTCTAAAAAATCTGTATAACAATGAAAGAGTTTTTATAAATTCTTATCTACATTCGTTTTTCTCTCTTCCGAATATTTCGAATGATATTCTGAAGGATTTAAAACTTTGCTTGATACTATTAATGAAGCTCTACTAGCTCTCAAAAATGTTGAGTGCCCAACTGATAAATGGGATCACTTGCTAATTTACTTACTAGTGAATAAATTGAATAGGAACTTAGTATGTGAACTTAGTCGAGAGTCTGCACAAATTCACAGTACCAGTACTTCAGATGATCATACGAATAGATGTATATGTTGTTAAGGTAATCATTACCTGAGTCAATGTAAAGTCTTTTAGAAACAACCCATAGAAAAGAGAAGGGAATTTTCCAATGAGCATACATTTTGTTTCAAATGTTTGAAATCGAATCATCGCAGCCAAAATTGCAAATGTAGAATTACATGTTTTCAATGTAAAGAACATCATTACACTTTATTACACATCCGACAAGCGTCTTCTGCATCTTCTCTTCAATCTAATTTTGCTACACAAGATAATTCTAATAATCAGACTCCTAGATCTGAAAATGTTGCGAATACCCCTAATAGTTCTGATTCGAATAATGCATCATTTAATGCAACGGCTACTAATTCTTCGCTACGTTTGCGATGTTCAAAAAGCGGTACGACCTTGCTAGCTACTGCAAAAATGAAAATTCGTGCACACAATGGTCGAGAAGTTATGGTAAGAGCCTTTCTCGATCAAGGGTCTGATGCTACTTTTGTTTTAGAATCTTTGGTAAACTTATTGCAACCTAAAAGCACTCCTGTAATGACTAGAGTGAATGCGACGGGTGAAGTCCTGATTGGGATAGAAGAAGCGCGAGTAGATTTGATTATTTCACCAGTAAACAATGATGAAATTAAATATCTGATTACTGCCTATACCTTGCCTCACTTAATGAATTATAGCCCACCGCGATTTGAAATCAAGTCTGCATATGATTACCTTCGCGACCATCATTCAGCAGATCCTGAGCCCTTTAGGGGACAAAAAATTGAAATAGTAATTGGAGCCGATTGATTATGGTTCGCTTCTGTTTCCTGGGTTGTGTCAGGGACCTCCTGGATTTATAATCGCGCAGTCTACGATGTTTGGATGAATTCTATCGGGTCCTATACCAAATAAAAATTCGCAGGCCAAGTCGAGTCTCAGAATTAATCATGTTTCAACCTTATCGGAAATTAATTTCGCTCTACAGAGATTCTGGGAATTACAAGACATTCCGCAGCAATCTATGCTCACCGAAGAAGAGCACCTTTGCGAAAATCACTTTTCTAACACGCATTGGCCTAAGCAAGAAGGACGTACCGTTGTACACCTTCCTATAAAAGAACAATTTCTTGATTCTCTTGGAAAATCACTACCTAGAGCCTTATCTGTGCTCTACAGTGTAGAACGACGACTCTGTAAAAATTATAATTTAGCCAAAAAATACGAAGATTTTCTTGATAAGTACGAGACACTCGGTCATATGCGACGACTCTCAGTTGATGGTAGACAAACTCTATTGAGTTGCCCACCAGTGTATTTGCCTCGTCATCCTGTAATTCGCGAGTCAAGTAGCACTACTCCCGTTCGAGTAGTTTTTAATGCATCAAGTCCCACTTCTTCTGGGAAGTCATTAAATGATTTACTAATGGTTGGTCCAAATATCCAAAAAGAATTAACAGCTGTCATCTTACGATGACGAAATTACCGTTTCGGAATTACGGCAGATATCAGTAAAATGTTCCGCCAAATTTTAGTAGACCCGAAAGATATAGATTTACAAACAGATTACAAATGGATGTACAAAAAATAGTTTGTCTCCGCGGGCCTTCTAGATAATTAGTAGAATACCGATTGCCGACCGTTACCTATGGAATGACGTCATCCACTTTTTTGGCAAATAGAGTCGTAAAACAATTAGCCGAAGATGAAGCTTCTGACTTCCCCGATGTAAGCGTCATCCTTAAACGTGACTTCTATGTAAACGATGTCTGGCTTGGATCGGATAATTTAGATCAGGCCTTACAACTGCAAAAGGAACTAACGTTTTTATTAGAATAAGGAGGATTTCCTTTACGTAAATGGTCACCTAATGATCCTAGGTTAACTAAATTGAATGAATCTATGTCTCAGAACAATTTAGTCAATTTCGGTGAACATGAAGATGAAACAAAAAAGGTATTAGGTTTAAGTTCGTGCCCGAACTCTGACTGCTTTTTATGCTCAGTAAATATGCAACCCGTTGAAGCTGCTACGGAAAAAATAGCTCTTTCTCTTACAGCCAGACTTTTTGATCTTAAAATTCCGCGATGGAAGAAACTGAGCGAAAACTTACTATCTGTGCAATTACATGGATTCGCTGCTGCTTCTACCAAAGCCTATGGGGCAGTAGTTTATTTGAGACTCGTTAGCCATGGACAAGCTATTAATCCAACTCTTCTCATAGCAAAGTCAAAAATAGCTCCGATTTTGACTGCCAGTATTCCCCGATTAGACCTGTGCGCAGCCTTACTATTAGCTAAGCTTTTGCAACAAGTTGAGAAAGAAATTGAATTATAAACTAATTCCATTTACTGTTGTTCAGATTCTACTACAGTATTATCGTGGCCAAGTAAACTACCATCCACCTGGTATACATTTGTAGCAAATAGAGTCTCTTTAATACAGTCAAGTATTCCTGAGGCCAAGTGGAATCACGTTCCTACGGCCTTGAATCCTGCAGATAGTGTCTCTCGAGGTGTTGCTGCAGAAGAATGATTGAATCATTCGCTGTGGTGACATGGACCTCCTTTTTTAAAGCAGGATTCTAAAAATCGGCCAAGTATATTAGCGGAAGATTCAGAAAGAGAGAAGGTAAAATGTCTGACGACTTATGCAAAAAAGGCCAAAACTAGTTTGAATAACTGCCCTTTGTTGTCGGTTTATCTAGCTTCTTATGAATCGCCGGAAGAAACCTAAAGAAAAAATTGCAACGTGTAAAGAAATTAATAAAGCAAAGACATTCTGGTTCAAATTTCTGCAAAACAAAGAATTTTCAATAGAAATAAAGGCTCTTCAGAATAGTAATTCTTGCAATCAAGCTAGTTCTTTGAAAATTATATGCCCATTTCTTGATACGGATGGGCTCTCAAGAGTAAAAGGACGTTTGGAAAACGCACCTATTCACTATGATACGGAACATCCGATAATATTGCCAAACAGCGTCATACGAATTTAATAATAGAACAGGCGCATCGATCATTACACGGTGGTCCGCAGCTCACTCTGCATATTTTACGGCAAAATTTTTGAATACTAAAGGCGCGCGACTCAGTTCGTCATATAATTAGCCAATTTGTCACTTGTGTTAGAAAAAGAGCAAAATTCTATCTCAAATTATGGGTAACTTACCCGCGGCGAGAGTGACAAGATCAAGGCCGTTCGAGCATTGTGGTCTTCATTATGCAGGACCTATTCTCGTTAGATTTCTTATTGAACGTGGTTATAAATAACATAAAGCTTATATAGCTCTTTTTTTTTGCTTAGCCGCAAGAGCTATCCATCCAGAATTAGTAAGCTATTTTACCACAGTTTCCTTTTTATATGCATTTAAAAGATTTGTTGCGAGGAGAAGCCTACCCTCGAAACTTTATAGCGATAACGGCACAAATTTTCAGAGTGCAAGTGAAGAATTAAAAATTGCTTTCTGAAAATTACGCGATGACGAAAATTTAAGAAACTTTTTCATCACCGAAAGCATAATTTGGCATTTTATTCCTCCATATGCCTCTCATTTCGGTGGATTGTGAGAGTCAGGTGTCAAAATTGTAAACCACCACCTTCATAGAGTAGTTGGAAATCACACTGTAAAAATCGAAGAAATGTCCACCCTTCTCTGTCAGATAGGGGCAATTCTTAATTCAAGGCCGATATCTGCATGTTCAGACGATGTAGAAAGTCTATCTTACTTAACTCCGGGCCATTTTCTTACAGGTTCCCTTTTTCTTTCTGTACCAGAACCGTCAGTCCTTGATTTTATTGAAAACAGACTGTCTCGATGGCAGTTTGTACGGGGATTAAACGAAATAATTTGGAAACGGTGGTCTCTAGAATATTTTCAAAGCGTTCAAAATCGTTATAAATGGCAAAATCAAGAATTCAACATTAAAGAGGGCAACCTAGTCCTTCTTCTTGATGAAGATAATCCTCCCTGTAAGTGGAGTTTAGGCCGAGTCATTTCTTGCCATCTTGGTCAGGACGGTCTAGTAAGAACGGTAGTAGTTAAAACCGCGAAAGGCGTTTATAAGAAACCGCTTGTCAAATTGTGCTTACTACCGATTAATAATACATTAGAACTTAAGAATGTTTAAAAACTAAATGCTCATGGCGGGTGGCGTTGCCACAAACGAATGTTACTAATTGAAGGAAGAATATTGAAAGTTACATTTATATTACCAAGCATTAATTTCATTGTATTATTTCGTCCTTTTTGGTATGAGAACGAGGCGGGCGGTATGTTCGGGCAGTGAAATTGAATTTGTAAGATCTGCCTGCGTGACCTATGATAGTGTGACGTATGAATTTCTCTCTAATTATCGATGTAACGAAACAGCGAAAATTTTAGTGCAAATCGGGAGGAAGAAACGAAAGCCTCGTGCGTACGGAGCCGGTAACCAAATTTCACAATTAGTGAAATAATTGTTTTAATCTAGTTTAAATTACGTTTAACAATTAGTGTAATAACGTCAATCCATAATTATGGAGTGATTTTCATCAATAAATTGGATCAAGTGAAATTCTCTGCCTTCTCAATGACTTTGAAAATTACAGTCCACTCCTAAACAGTAATCCTATAATAAATGTTAACCAGCGGACGCGTCCTCATATTGGGTACAGAGGTTCCCTGTACCAAGGGCTTCTGCTTAATGTGGTCAGAATAATTATTATGAGGCAGTCACGGACAATTGTCCGGGGATGGTCCCAAAGGAAAACCCCTCAAGTGGGGGCGTAACAACCATGCCGAAAGTTGAATAGCACCTGGGTCAGGCCTCAGCAAACTCGTTATGTAACTGCCTCGTAATGTAGGTATAACATTGTTATATCTGGATATATAACCAATGTTAAAGAGAAAAAAAGAATGTATTGACAAGAATTGAATTGAAAATACTAAAACTTCCCACGAATCCCGCTTTGCGACAATGACGCATTGGAACAGTGTGTCAATGCTTGTAAATTCGTGAAGACGGTATTTCAAATTTGAATTTTTCTATACGTACAAATACGATACAAAAGTTTGAAGCCAGCGAATTCACTTGAATGCGAAAGCACGCAGACGCTTCAATATTTGTCAATGCGGCTGAATTCGTGAGAGTAAAACACACACTCAAATTTGCCTCAATTTGTCACGGCGAAATTCAGCAAGTGTTGATTTATACATTTTAATCCGGAGCAGTAAACCCAATGTGCTGGGCATACAGAATTTATTGTAAATGTTCAGTAAATTGTCTCGTAGCTCAGTGGGGTGACTCTAGGCTGACACACGAGGAATCGCTGATTCAAATCTCGACGCATGCACTCTTTATTAATTTTTTTTCTTCAAATTGACCTTGTTCACGCATTCATATGAATGCATACGTATTCAATTCGCACTGTCTCAATTCATATTGAGGTGTCTCAATTCGCTTGAACAAATCAGAAAACGGAATTCACGCGCATTCAAAAAATGTTAATGCGCTCCAATCCGTATTAATTATTTACTTTTTGCTGGGTAGTGTTAAGTGACGTACTTGTTCTATATCTGCAAGTTAACAATATTGAGTAACACTTTTAACGAATGAAGATGTACCAGTTACATAAAGCAAAGTTGTGACAATTCTGTAGCGGAGCGATGTCAGTGTTATAGAAGAAGAATGTAACATTTTTTCTGCAACTTGGTTACAGGCATTAATCATAACAATTATATTATAGTGTTGCGTAAGTGAACTGTAACGGCGTTAAGGCGTATTTCTGCGAGTTGTGTATGATGTACGTTAGTAGCAGCGATGTAACATTGGGACATACATATTATGCAACAATTGTGCAACATTTGTTACGTAACTTCGTTACATGCATGTCCTATAACAATTTGGTTACAGTATTACGTAAGTGGAATTTAACGGCGTTACTGTGTGGTTCGGTAAGCTGTGCATAATGCACATTAGTAAAATTTGTATAAAAATGTGACATAACCGTTCTGTAACAGTCATTTCACATGTATTTCGTAACTTGGTTACACGCATGATCTATAATAATCTTGTACTGTGTAGTTCGGTATACTGCACATTAGTAAGAGTTATGTAACAATGTGCCATGACTGTTATATGACAAACGTGTATTATTTGTACTTTAAGTGGGTTACACGCATGATCTGCATGACATCTGCTACCTTGTTACGTAACGATACTAAAATGTTACGGAAAATTTGTCTCAGGAATGAATGATATACTATCGACATTGTTTATAGAATTATTATCGAATATGAGTATATCTTATTGGAATATTTCTTATAAATAGAGTGAAAGGTATAATATGACATGCTTCAGACCAAATAAAAAGACCTCGATGGTGTTGAGAAGATTCTTTATTACAATATGTTGTCAACGTTTCGAGATTCGAATGCTCTCCTGATGAGGAAAAAGGAATCCAATGTCAAAAACATGTCCTTAGAAATCAGAAATTGGACAAGCCAATATGTCGGTTGAAAGAATCATGTTCATAAAAAAAATGCTCACCTTGAGTTATTTCTGTTAAAAACAACTATATATTGTGAATGTAAAGAACAACATTCAATTTTATATACAAAACAACACATATACGATGAAGAGAAGTGAAGTTGAAAAGTAAAAAAATCCTTCACCTGTATTGTTGGTATTTTTAATCATGAATCTTAACATAGAGTTGAAGAAGATATATAAGGTAAGAAGTAGAAGATGAGAAGGTAAGAACATGGAGTTTTTTTGTAGAGGAGATGAGAATGCATTTACGCACTGAGTGTGGGACTCGAGCTAAAAAACGGCAATACCCACTAAACTCACCTTCTCTTCCTGCCAACCCATGTTTCCGGGATCCGCGTTCGAATTACTTCAGGAACATGGGGTAAGGCCAGTAAGCCGTACTTCGGCGTCCTAATTGTGTGTCCTGCTTGAACTATATGTGGCACCAGACCCAGCCATGATATACGCATCGTCCTCATTAGTGCGAAAATGTCGCACAACGGGCTCGTCGGCCTTCGACAACATGGCGGGGCTCGGCTCGTTTCAATTCTCATCTGGGAGGCTTCCTCGATGGGGCGGCCTCTCTAAATGAAACACACGTCACAGTCCCCTGCAGATGGTCAATTCGGATATTCCCTTCTTTGTTGACGCAGAGGTAGCACTGCGGGGCACCTTCGCACCCCGCAGCCCTATGGCCCTCTTTGCCACACCTCCAACATTTTCTTGTCCTATATGTACCCTCACACTTCGCCGCCATATGACCTAAGCCCTGGCAACGGTAGCATCGGAGAACATCCGCCTTTTTTCGGACCATACGGGACGGTCTCCTTCACCTCCTCCACTTCTGTTGTTGAGTTCAGATCAAGGACCTCAACCTCCAGGTGCGGAACAAAATCCCGCACGATGTTTTCATCACAAACTGCCTCCTTGATAGCAGACGACAGCTTTGCCCTGCCGTCAGCCGCAGGGCCTACCTTGATGAGGACCTCAGCCGGTTTTATTAAGACCCTGCCTCACTCATCTTCAGGGTCGAGGACGCTGCTGCGGTAGTGCGCGTCTTCGGCTTCTTCATCTTGTATCGTTGAATACTAAATAACTAGTTAAATACTGAGTAATATCACGTTATAAGGAGAATATGTGAGCCCACAATAGCGAAAGGGTATTTCCGAAGTTTTTTCTCATGATCTATTTTTAATTTTAATTAGCTATTCCGGATTTCCAACCTTGACTCTCTCAAACCTCACCAATTTTAATTTTCTTCCAATTGCTGAATGTCCAGGATTATTATTGTTTTACCTGATTTTATTTCGTGAATTACAAAATGTGCATTATTTTGATTTTTAATGCCAGATAATTTATTGAATGAGTTTCCATATTGCAAACGGGTTGAAAATATAATTGAATTTCAAATCTTAAAAATTTCTTTGCACTTTATTTATTCTTTTTTTTTGTGATTTGAAAACTATAATGACCAACCAGACAGAATTATTTAATAACAGCATGGACTAGATTTTTAAGCTCCTATATTTGTTACGGGTTGAAGAAAAATCATTTTCTTTAAATTCTCAATAATTTTCTGATTTTCAGTTTATTACCTTCGGTTCTCACTAGAAACCACTTGGTAACATCATCATTATGTTTTCTATATATCAACTTGTATAAATTCATTCACTTAATTATTAAAATACTTGAGCTCTCCTGGACATTCCCTAGAACATCAAATTGAAAATTAGTCTCGCAACTAATTCACGACCTCTGACGAATTTGGAGCTGGTAGAAAGGACCAAAGGGCCCGTCCTGGCAAACCCACTTTTCGTGGCCGGTATCGAGCGTAGAATCATCTTCCCCGATACTTCCTCGTATTGAGTGGGTATCTCCATTCATCCGACCCGTTCATCACCTCATTTTCGTTAATGAACGCATACGCAGTTATCTATTTTCCTTCGATAATCTGATACTTCTGTAATTGTCGCAGTTGCTTTTATCTCTCTTCCTTTTGTTTATTGGTAATATAATCGCTTTTCTCCAATCGTCTCGGACTTCTACCATTCAGATACATAAATTTTTCAATTCGCACAACCTGCGAGGTATGTATTCCTCGCCGCATATTAGCATTTCAGCGCTAATACTGTCTACACTAGCAGCCTTAGCGTTTTTAAGATCTTAATTTTATATCTAACCTCAATGACACACACTTTCTCAATTAAGTTCTCTACTGCATTATGTTTTATATCGCAGTTTTGGTGGTACTCTACAGCTTCATCTCCTGATAATTCTTGAAAGAAGTATTTCAAAGCGTCTTCTATCCCGTCTGTATCATATAGAATTTCACCTTTGCTTTTTCTCATGCTGGCAAACACTGAACATATACTTCCCTTCATCTATTTAAATATTAGTTCCTTGCTTACCTCAAAGTCGTATTGAATTTGCTTCTCATTTTCCGTTATAATTTTGTCTTTACTTTCCTTGACTGATCAAAAAAAGGGTGAGACACTTGCGGGGAAAATACAGAAGGTGGTCTTCCGTGGGTCGCTCCGTGTCTTCAGGGTGCTCTACTTCTGCCGGATCATCGTATTGGATTTGTCGCCAGGGGTGGGTGCTAATCTGAAGAATTGCACCCGCCCCAGCAAAATTGCAATAAAATTTCAGCTGCAACCACGTCTCACGACCGTGAGATAGGTGGTTGCAGTCTGTGACTAATTCAATAAGATGCTCCGGCGAAAGTCTTGTGCACCCTAAGAACACGGAGAGACCCAAGGACGACCACCTTCTTCATTTTACCCGCAAGTGTCTTAGCATTTTATTGACACGCAGAGATGCTTTTCAGGCTATTAACCAGTGAAACCTTGGCACCTCCAAAAGCACCGATGATCAAGACGATTAACTTAACAGAATATTCCTGCTATAACCGTCGCAACTTCTTCCCTTTCCCTCTTTCTTTTTTTTTGTCATTTACTGTGACGTTTTTGTCAGCTGGTGCCAAAAATTCGATAACGAACATGGTTCGTTTCTCGAATCCAAGGAGAACTATGTCAGGCCTTGAGTGCGCAACAGAAACAATTGTCCAGAATATGAAGTTCCAGTATATGCGGCACTTCACATTTTCGACAATAAGTAATAAAGCACTCTTAGTGCCGCAATTTGCCTTTTGAAGTAGGTCGTTCCCGCGTGAGTCGAACAACTGAAAAGTATGTTTCCTAGATGCTCGGGGTGTGCATGACATACTCTGCAGCTATCATCGGGAATATCTTGGCTCAAAATGTGGCTTTGGTATGCTAGAGTGGAAATGGCATCGTCTTGACATGCCAAAATGAGTCGCTCCGTGCCCGACTTCAAACCGGATAATTTAAGGAACGCATACGTTAGCTCATACGACATCGACTGATTCTCCACATTTCTGTGGAAGATGCCGTGCATTCTCTTGTCGAGGAGCTCTTCGCGAAAGTTCTTCTTCTGTGCTTTCTTAGTCCGGGCCTCCACGAGTAAGTATTCAAGATGGATAAGATATAATTCATTTTGCTCAGCCCTGATATTGAAGTCAATGCCGAGTGTTTCAGGGGCCTCCTCCGTTGCTTAGTACGGAAATGCCCCTCTGCCCAGAACAATCCTGTTGTGAAGATATTGAATATTCAGTATACCGCGACCACCTTGACGGCGTAAGATGTAAATTCGTGGAGCAGAAGACTTGAGGTGCACGCTTCTGTTCATATGCATAACCATCCGGGACCTGATATCGGGGGATCTGAGCTCGTCCTCCGTCCACGGAACCACTCCAAATGAATAGGGTACTACTGGGACAGCAAGCATGTTTGTCGCAGATAATTTGTTCCTCGCCGACAGAACAAAAGAGCACATTCGTCGGATGAGACATTTGTATCTTCATTGGAGAGTATCATTCATATATGTCCTTCATAGATGTCACGTCCTGAATGCGGCTCTGTGACACGCCCAGGTATGTATAGGTCTCTCCAAGGCCAAGGCGACGTATAGCGCTTCTGTCGACGAGCTGAGGATCTTCGGGGATGCCATTAGGTTTTCCTTTCATCAAATAAACCTTGGCGCATTTCCCTAACCCGAACTCCATTACAATCTCTTGAGTGTACTCTTTGAAAATGTCTAGAGCTAGATGTAGCTTCTCTTGATGTTCAGCATAGATCTTAAGATCATTCATGTAAAATACATGAGTGACCTTATGCTTCCGATTTCCTGGTTTGCCTGGAAATCTAAGCATCTCAGGATGTGCGGACGAACCATCAAGATTTACAAGAGATATATCCGACATCCTGCTACGCCTCTCTTTGAGCCACGTTTTTCATACATCTCTCGTCAGCTAATTTCCCTATATTTGGCCGGAGCACTGTGCGCCCTTCCACCAAGCACTCTAGAATAGGCTCTTCCGACTTCAGATATAGGCTGAAAATGTGGGCCAGATGCTGATGGGTTGAAGGAAACTTCTTCCACCAGGAGGTCCTGATACCATCTGGTCACGGAGCGGAATAATTTTTCATCCCTCTTAATACGTTTTTCACCTCCTCGGTAGTAATAGGTGGGTATTCCTCCTCAGGTGCTGTGAGGGCACTGCACAGTTTCTGGAAGCTATTCATACTCTTTGAGTTTTCTTTCAGTGGATGCTGGACTTCGTAGACTTCTCTCCAAAATGCCTCGAACTCCTTCTGGTGTGGGCGGGTAGACGACAGTAACTGGATGGTTTTGGGAGAGTCGAGATGGTTCAGACGAAAACTGTTGATTTTCCCTGACTCGCATCTCTCTCCGCTCTAGACTTCTCCTGGCTTTAGATAGCACTCGTATTCTGTCAACAATATGCTGTCTGATGGTCAGTAGATTTGACCGATGTTATGTAGTCAATCACACACTCTGCCAAAGCTCTCGCTGCATTATACACAATACAACAGATGGTCAAGAGGGCGGATTCTTCGGAAAAATCTCCACGAAGCTCGTCGTGTAGTTCAACCAGATCTTCGAGCTTGAGAGAAACCTGAATTTTGATGTTTTTTCGGGTCCTAAAGCTCTGGGTGTTTCTAGCACCACAGAGTATGCAGTCGCGCCATGTAACCTTTACAATCGCATTGACTCCGTCTTGATTGGCTCCCCCAGCTCTCGGGTAGTCGGCATTGTTGTCCGACCCAGTCACCAAGAGTGACCGTTTGAGACACCTCACCCAGGTGCCATTCAGCTTTCGGCACGGTTGTTACCCCTCGGCTTAAGGGTTGTTCCTTTGGGACCATCCCTGGACAATTGTCCGCGACTGCTTAATAATTATTGTAACCATATTCAGCAGAAACCCTTGGTACAGGTTCCCTCTATTCGCAACCCGAGGACGCGTTCGGTGACTTTTTCATAGGCCATTCGGTTCGATTCTCAAGGAATGCAAACCGAAAGCGAATATATAATTTTAAAAAAAGGTTAAGCAACCTCCGCTTTGTGTCACTGAGAGCAACAGCCATTTAAAAAATAGCACTGGCTCTCAGTAAAATCGCGGTAAATCACACTTATGGCCACGTCTCACAACCGTGAGATGGGTGGTCACAGGGCACGATGACATCACAACGATAGGCCGATACGCCAAATTTTTTCGAGGTGAATGATGTTCTTGATAATTTAAAAGCCCTGCTCGGTCCAATGACTCCAAAAATTCTATGAATTCTTCGCAGCTTTTCATATTACGTATCAAAAATGCTGCTCTAACCTCCTCAGTAAAATGCCTAGATAAGCTACTTATAATTTAAGACTCAGATGGCGGTGGAATAAGGTCTTTCGCGTTGTTCATAATTTTAATGGCATATTCTGATCTAGTTAGTTTTCCTTCTCTATAAAATCCATATTGAAGGTCCTTGCCGATTTTGAATCTAATTTCGTCATTCCAGAATTTTTAGATAAATTTATTGCGGAAAGCGAATTCATCGTCATCTATATCTTGTACCAAATTCCACCATTCTCTGGCATTTCCTTCCAAACATGATCTTATTAAAAAGGGAAAATCGCGCCTGCTTACATCTGCGGTCCTGAGATACTGTTCAAATTCTCGCAAAAACATCATCGGTCTTTCACGACTATCGCCTGAAAATTTAGGTATCGGATAATGTTTCAGCCACGGAGCTTTGATATTAGTGGCACCTGTACCTCGGTCGATACGAGCTTCTAATGTGTAATGCAAATCTTGTAAATCTTGTAATTTTTTTCGGCTTTTCATATTTGAAACTAAAAATTCCGTATGATTTATATGTATTTCGTCCGTAGTTTTCTTCAAAACATCTATCTTTCCTTCAATATCGACGATATGCTCTTCTAGGTATTTACCTTGAGCTTCACACGTCTCTTTGCGAACTTGCTCCCGTTGCTCGATTTTTTTATTTAGTGTAATCGCAAATGAATCAATTCGTTCTCTAGTTTCCAACTGATCCTTACCTTAATTCACGATTTCTTGTGAAAGCTACGGCCACTTCATTATGGTTATCGACTGTTTGCGTAATCTCAGTTTGCAATTTTTGAATACTCGCCTCAATTTGATCGATTTCTAATTTATCATGATTTGTTTCGATTTCAGATAAATTTAAATCATTCCTATTCAACAATGCATCAGTCGCGCTAATTAACGGTTGTGTATTCGACCTAGCATGATCATCTAAACTTTGTTCGTCTTCATTTATTTTTGATGAGTCTTCTCTTTCGGACTCATTCGATATTTCTTCAAATTGATTTGTAGTATCCAACACGTTTGCTAAAATTGATTTAGATAATTTAATCAAAGCTGGTTGAACCTCCTTAGGATTTTCGTCACCCTTATTATTTTTCTCATCCATTTTTATCAATATTTTTAAACCTTCAATAAATGTTAATTACCAGTTTATTGTTTCTGGTCCTAAAGATTGTAATTCGCTTTCTGCTAAATTAAATTTTTGGCTTAATTAATCAATTAAGTGAAAAATGCCGCACCCGTGCCGTCTGAGAGTGAGTGACGTCTACGCGTGCCAATTGTTGTCGAAATTGAACGGTCGCTCATCAATGAGATCGCGCAAGGAGAAAGTTTTCGCAATTCATGTGTCCTTTCAACAACTCCAGAGTCCCACCAGGGGTACCATTTATAACATGTTTATTTTGCTCGTTTATGATTAACCGGTTAACTTTTTCGAATTACTTAATTTTTTTTTGCAGTCAATAAATATTCAAAATTAGGTTTCTTTAATTTAGGGGGCTGAATTGGGGTCAATCACAGATTCAGTTTTGTTTTATTTTCTTAATTCCCATGAAATTCTTAATTTTTGTAAATCGATCAGCTTCATTTAGTTTTTAGCTATTGGTCTGTCTCATTGAGAGTCGTTCGTGATTGAGAAGACATTCATAAAACCAACAATCAATGATTTTTGCTATACTCTGTCAAGGAGATCAATACCAAGTATGCACGTTGGTACCATACCTTTCAGACTTATGAACCTGAAACGCAAAATTGAATAATTAAAAATCACAGAAAAAGAAACTCTAGGTAAAACGTGAACTTCGTTATTTATTCCATGAATGACTTTGCTTCTTTCAATTCTCAAACCCTTAATTTTAAACCAGTTTTCAATAATAAATTTCTCTGCGATAAAACTGTCCCTTTTACTGAAATCTATGATTGAGTCCAGTATTTCAGACTCCATTTTGACTTTGTGATTTCAAACATTTTCCTGAATTTTAATTCCAAATTTGTGGGATTCTCTGGAGCGGACTCAGAATTAACGATGACTTTTCCGATTTTACGTATTTCATGGATTATCCTATTCTTTTAACCGGCATTCTTCTTAATTAATTTGACATTCCTGGAACTTATCTAATATTTTCGTTCCGTTTACATCCTGGCTTTTCTTTAGGAAATTTTTCTATAAAGGATTACTTAAAACAGATTAATTTCTCAGAAAAACTCCGTGCACTTTTCGCTGCCCGTGAAATTTATCTATTTTTCCTATAACAAAGTTTTAACATTTTTTTCAAATTAAAAGATTTTTTTAAAGTTTCTGAGATGTTTGTTTTTAACAATTTAGCTACTACTTCACTTGGTCAGTTCAGTTTAAATCGAAGTTAATATATCATTCTGGGAGTTTTTTCAGTCTCCATAGACATTTTATCTTTGATTACTGAGCCCAGTAATTTCACTTCTGAGGTAATATAATTTCATCATTGAGGAATCAAATTATCTCAGAAAGTGTTAAACCATCTAGGATTGAGTTCGTGGATCCTTCCCTGATTTATTTCAAATGTGAAGGATAGGTTTCTGAGCTCCCAAATGGTTAATGGGTTGAAAATAAACCGTCTCCTCGCATTTGGAGAAAATCAGAAAGCGTCATGGAACTTCTCCTGTCCAAGTTGAGTTAATTTAATTTACAATTGCAGAAATGCATTTTTATTTTAAATTTCACAAATAATCCTTTTTTCACTTTTTCTTTTTATGATTCACAAATATTCACACATAGCCAGAACGTATTTGCCCGACCTATGTTCGACGTTGACAGAGTCCTCGCAAGCGTCCGAGAGGTTTGTGCGATTCGCTTTCGAATCCTTGGTCCCAATGATCCCCGCTTCGTTAGTCGATTGCGCGCGCAATTATTGTTTGGTACAATTAGCATATATTCGCATTTCCATAGCTTCTCGAATGTTCTGATTTCTGTGACGTAATTTCGTAACCTTGCGATTCCAGTCGTTTCCCGCGTTATTGTAAATTATACTATGAATTTTCTGAGGGCCTATAACCACCCGTTTCATTATATTATATATTGGACTATAATTATTAAGATCTGAAATTATATTCAAGCAATTATTGCTGTTTTTCTTTATGAAAAAAATCTCTGCTATTAATCTTTTAAATTCATTAGGTTCCTGATGTAATACAATAACATTGTATTTTATATACTGCATCAGTGAGTGGCAAATTGTCTAAAAAATCTTTTCCTAATTTATCAAGTTTAGAATCAATTTTAAAATTTGCTGTCATATTAAAATCATTTGAAGCTCTTTTAATTTCAAAAGATAACTTACCATGATATGAAATTGATATTATTGGTTTAAAATTTCAATTTCTAGCTATTTTTATATTCTTTTGGTTGGAAAAAGAATCTGTAATTGTTTTGATTTTATTATTTACATGTGTTTGAACAAATTCTTTCGGGTAATTATTTAAATATAAAATTTTTCAAGTAAATTCTATATTTGAACTGTGGAATAATTCATCTGATAATTTTAGAGCTGTATCAATAAGATTTTTTACTATTGAAATTTTATGTTGTATTGGATGGTTTCAAAGAAAATTTAAATACATACCGGAATAAGTATTTTGTCGGAACCAATCAGTGACCAATCAGTAGTTTATCTTTAGGCAATATAATGAACGTATCATCAACGTATCTAAAATATGTGTGTGAAGAAAAATTTAAATTTTCAATTACATTTGATTCTAAATCTTGCATAACTAAATCAGTTAATGTTGGAGAAATAGGAGAACCAGTAGGTGTTACAAAAACTTGTCTGTAAAAATTGTTATTAAATTTAAATACTGTTTGTTCCATTAAAAAATTTATTTCTTCTTCAAATTTTACAATAGGTAATTCTGTATAGTTTTTTATATGAATCCATCTACTTAATATACTGTTTTGATAACTAAATCAAGTGGTACATTTGTGAATAATGAAGAAACATCTAATGAAACCATGATATGATCATGAGGAATTGTTTTATTAATTATTTTATTTTTAAATTCAAAAGAATTTTTAACTTGATATTTTGGTACTATTAATGCTTTTTTAAGAATATTATTAAAAATATTAGCCATTTTATAAGTAGGTGAGTTTATTAATGAAACTGCAGGTCGAAGTGGACAATTATCTTTTTGAACTTTAGGTAACCCATAAATTCTAGGAATGTTATTATCATGAACTAAAATATCTTTTCGTAATAATTCTTTACTTACATATCCATTAATTCTCCACGAATTTAACAATTTAAATGTTTTATTTTTTAAATTCTTTTCCAGGGTTTCCATTTAATTTTTCATAAGTTTTTGTGTCATTTAATAATTGTTGCATTTTATTATTATAAGATTCCTTTTTTAGTAATACTGTGATGTTACTCTTATCTGCATGAGTTATTTGTAATTGTTTATTAGCTTTAATAAATTTTTGTGTTTTCTTAATGTTTTGTGCTAAAATTCTATCAACTTCTGTAATTTTATTATTCTGTAAAAAATTATGTGCAGTATTAATTATTCTATGTCTTAATAAATAACGATCTTCAATATTTTCAATTAACCTGATATTTGACTCTATATCTTTAACCATATTTATAATTATTTTAATCTTGTTTGTTAAAAATGAGGAACTAAATTCATTCCCTAACCCTAAAAGGTCATTAACATTGTCTGGAATATCAACATTACTAAAATTTACTATCCAAGGATCCTTAGCTTTACATTTATCTGTATCTTTATGTTTATTTACGTTAAAAGGTACTTGAACTTTACTTTTAATTTTTCAATTATTTAGTTGTTTATCCAATCTCTGTTTTTCTTTTAAATTATTTTTTGAATTATTTAATTGCATTTCTAAAATGTTGGTATATACATATATTAGTAGGTAATGAATTTCTTAAATTTATTTTTATATTATTAAAATTTTGTATTAAATATTTTAAATGGATATTTAAGTCTTTTATTGCATCATTAAGCAAACGATGTTCTAAAGATTCTACTATGAAATTAACATGGTTTTTTTGTACTGTGACTAAAAAATTGTAAATTTCGAACATTCCTAGTAGCATTAGTAATATTCTTTGGTAATAAATTCTGAAACCTACAATTGACAAGAAATGATTCTCTAGTTTTTAAATTATTAATTCTCTTGTTCAAATTGATACACTTTTTAACATCTTTAAAAGAATTTGGAAAATTGTTTTTGATTTCGTTGAGATACATATTGCTGTGAAACAGATTTTTCTAAGACTTAAATTACTTAATTTAATTACTTACAATTAATACATAAGTTCAAATAATATCTAATTTTACCAACAAAAAAAAACAGATTTTCTTAAAGATTGAAATTAACAAATTATTAAAAATTGATACATTAATAAGTTAAATTTACTTTTGATCAAAAATATAAATATAGAAATTTTTCTTTTCCTAAATAATTGAACAAGCTAGAATTTGATCATACGAAACCTTTGTAAAAAATTAACAATTTTTCGTTTCTCAATAGATTAATTGAAGATATTAGAATTCGATGTCATGAATCCTTAATGATGATAAACTTCAAAAATTTGACAAGATATGATAAATTATGTGAAAAACATATTATTAGTTAGATTAATAATGTTTTTAGAGCGATGTTGTTTGTCTGAGTAATATAAGTTTATAAGAAATTAATATATGTAGTTGGTAAAATTGACATCCTTCAGACCAAAAAGTAGAATTAGTTGTTAAAATCCTTTATTTCTGCTGTCGTCAACGTTTGGAAAACTAGAGCCGTTTTCCTCATCAGGAAGTGAAGTTCCGTTTACATTTCAAAGTTCATCAAATATCTTTTAATTTTTTAGAATCCTATTCCTCCCCTGATAGCACGGAACGTTCCCGGAACGTACCATGGGAACTTTCGGAACGTTCCAGGGAGGTGTAAAATGTCCGCCGCTTGGGAACGTTCCACTGAAACGTTCCAAACATAAATGAACGTTATTGTTATTATTATCAATGAAAAACGCGTAAAACGTAAGTGATAGGTCAAAATCGATGTCAATTTATGATACGGATATCATATAGTGTAGTATATGCGGTACTCAAAACTCAAAAATGTCATCCATTCTTACCTATCTCTTACGGTTTACGAGATAATTGTTGTTAAAAACAACAATGATGGAAGGTTCCTCACAGGTCCCAGTGGAACGTTCCCAAGGGCGAACATTTTACACGTGCCGGGAACCTCCCTGGAACGTTCCAGTGGAACGTTCCATGCTTTTAGGGTCGTCTTCAACTCTATAAATATATGTAGCATTACTAATTATAATTAATATCATTTGAATAGATAATTTTTTTTTGGGTTAGAAATTGTAATTGATAAAAATGTACATTATAAGCTTCATTTTTCGTATGAATTTTTGTTCACTTCTTTTAAAAACTTAATTTGATTATTCTTCTTCTAAAATTCGTACTTTTTTAAAATTCAACAATTTAGTTAATTTAGTTAAAAAGTTGAAGCTTCCACAAATTTTTGGCTCCATTTTTGCTGCAATAAATTCGAGACAGAGAGGAAGATAATTCTTAAGAAGGATAGAATTAGCAATGACGTATCAACGATTTATAACATAAGGTGCTATAGTTTCTATGTAAATCTAGTTACAATATTCAAAATTGAGAGTTAAAAATTTAAACATTATTGACCAACTTATAAATTGTTGTGTAAAATATTACTATTACTAATTAGTTGAATATATAAACCTATAATGTGGTATTTGAAAAAAAAAAACATTAATCAATTAAGAATTTTGAAAAAATTACAATTTTTTTAAATTAGAGAATCCAAAATTGTATTATATATTGGACTATAATTATTAAGATCTGAAATAATATTCAAGCACTTATTGCTGTCTTTCTTTATAAAAAACATTTCTGCTATTGTATGTATGTATGTATGTATGTATGTATGTATGTATGTATACCATTAAGCCATTTCTCTTTCGGGGTAGGCGTGACACTACCCGATTCGGGTAGTGTTTCTGGGTGGATAGTTTCTTGTAGTAAATAACTACAAGTGTGGGCTCATCACACCCACGACGAGCCAACAACACGCAGTAGTATTCCCGAATGGTCACCCATCCAAGTACTAACCGCGCCCAATACTTCTAAACTTCAGTGATCCAACGAGAACTGGTTTTTTCGGGTTACCTTCAATCCTACACCGCTAGATTGTAAACGTGTAATTTTGCCAACAGATTAACGAAGCAAAATGAATGGATTGTGATCGTTTTCAATTTTTTCGTTACATGATTGAAAGTTTGAATACAAGAGAAAATTATTGACATCACGAAATTATTTCGAATTTGCAGGCAAAAATATTGTCGTGAAATTTTTTGCAAGAGAAAGTTATTGACAGCAAATTCTTCTTTTTTTTCGAAGTTGCTGTTAAAATTACTTGCAATTGAAAAAATGTAAAGCAGATAATTTTGACAGCAAATTTAGGGAGCTGCATCAAATATGAAATTATTAACTACGTCAATTTTTTTTATTCACATGGAGATATTTTTGACAACGAAACTCCTTTTTTATTTCATAAGTGATAATTTTGTAACTATATTCAATTCAAAAAGCAGAGCTGAAGTTTTCATGAACATAATCATGTTCATGTATGCTTACGATATTTTTGTAATCAGCAAGCTTTGTCAAAAGTTTCTCCAAGAGTGATTCGCGCATTCGAGAGCTCTGCTTCAGAGTTACGATGGTGATGGCGCTGACGTTTGAGCATCCATCTCGTTTATGGCGATTGGTATCTCTGACCGCGATTTTGCCCGCGATTTTCAAACAGTAAAATTGTATTTTCACATTCTCATCGGAACGAGAAGGTATTGGTTTTACGCGGAAACCGACTTTCGCGGATTTCATAAAATCTCGACGTTTTCGGAATCACTGATTAAGAAAAAATAGATTTTACTTCGGTGTCTGCCTGTTGTTGTCATCGTCTGTGAAAAAGTGTCCGATTGTATTGTCCTTTGGTACACTGTTTTAAGGCCTGAAAAGAGAGGACCAGTTTGTGAATCAGCCAATTTGGATTCAAACTTTCAAAATTTCTGACACCATTTTTTTCAAGATTCAGAAATTATATGTACGGTTGTTCGTAGTACTCAGGAATTCCCACAGTTTATCTAATTGACTTTTTCCGTTGAAAATAAAATTATGAGAGTTATAGTATTTACAAAATTCAAAAAAAAAAAAAAGAAACGAAAATGAAAATTTTAAGCCAAACAATGCTGAAATGCGAAAAAAAATCAAAATTGTTGCTTTTGAGAAGACCTATAAGCTTTTCTGTGAACATTTTTTGGTAGGAAGCGTTGTTCATTTTTAACAATCAATTCAGTGTATAGAATTCCTGAAAAAAAAAACAATAATTCAACGATCAAATTTGGACAAACACCACAAAATGCTCCTATTGCAATTCCTAAGAAACAAAAATGAAAAAATTTGTTTCTTTCGATAAAAATGAAAAAGAGGAAAGAAAAATGAGAAGGCAACCAACCAAATCCCCTTCCTTCTCTTTTTTATTTATTTCGTCTTTTTTATTTTTATTATTATCAAATCACAATAAAAAAGCACATTTTTTTATTTTGTTTTTTAGGAATTGCAATAGGAACATTTTGTGGTGTTTGTCCAAATTTGATCGTTGAATTCTTGTTCTTTTTTCAGGAATTCTATATATAGAATTTGTGTTTTTAAAAAGTCAGATAAAATTGCCATTAAAAATTTCTTTATAGGTCCAATCGTAAATCATCAAGATAATTTCTTGATCGTATCCTTAACTATTTATTTGTATATTTTATACGGCGATACCACGCTGAAAACACCAGTTCTCGTAAGATCACTGAAGTTAAGCAGTGTTGGGCGCGGTTAGTACTTGGATGGGTGACCTTTCGGGAATACTGCGTGCTGTGGGCCCATCGTGGATGTGGTGGGCCCACACTGGTAGTAAATATTCCACCTAGAAACACTACCCGAATCGGGTAGTGAGGCAATGAACTTTCGAGTTCGAACTGCTATCAATTTTTTTATATTACACGGAGAGCCTGCACGAATTAAGGCATGGCAAGCTACTTGAGTCAGACAGTCGGTAAACACATACCCATACGCAGTTATGAAGTCAATCAAAACGAAGACAATGAAAGTATTATGAAAATAATAATTAAAATGACTACCAACTGAACCATTTTACAAATGAGAACCTTAGCTTAAGTTATGTTATGTTTATCTGAAATTATTCTAAGAGGTTTCTTTTCTTTCTCCCAAAGATTTCGAAGATCTCAATTTATTATGAAAGGTGTAAAATATTTTAGGAACATCAGTAATTTTTTCAAAGATTTCAAAAAACTCGAAATAGTTCAAAGTTTGAAAGATTTCACCAAAATTCTTTAAGATTTCGAATAAATATTGGAAAAAAAATCGCAAAAAGTTTTTAAAAGATTTCCAGCGAATTAGAATGATTTAACGAGAATTCAAAAGGATTTCAAAGATCTCAAGCCATTCCAAAAGAATTTCAAAGGTTTAAAGGATTTTCACAAAGATTTAACAAAAATATTGGAAAAAATTTCAATTATGTCAAATCGTTTCAAAATGTTTAAATATTCGGAGAGAAATATAACAAGATTTCACTAATGTTTAGGGATTTAAAGGATTTTCTAAGATATCAGAAGATTTCACGAGAATTCATCGGAGATTTCACATTATTTCATGCGGTTGCAAAGATGTCAATGAAATTCCCAAAGATATAAATTCCTGAATTAGTTTTTGTAACTGACGTATTATATGTAATTTAATTGTTCTTTGGTTGACATTCAGTAATGTCAGGAAACATTTTTTGATTGAATTAAAAATTAAAGATAAAGTCAAATGGTTAAAGTTAATGTAAATTATGACGGAAAGATGGTAAGCATTTCTAAATTGTGATACAATTCTTTCTTTGAATGCTCAATTGTTGTTTGGTTGGCTTTGGTAATTTTGTAAATTTAGAACTGATTTGACTCAGAAGTTCTTATAAAAGATTTTAAGGGATTAAAAGGATTTAACAAAGATCAAAAAATATTCAAAAGGTTTCAAATTCTTTTAGTAGGATTCACAAATATTTCAAAAAATTCTCAAAATATTCAAACATTTTGTGATTTTAAAGCTTTAAAAATTTAAACGAAAATTCTTTTAAATATTCCATAAGGTTTAAAACGGGTGCAAGAGGAATTCCACAAAGATTTAAAAGATTTAACAATATTAAAATAATTCAATTATGTCAAAATATGACAAAATGTTGCAAATATTTGAAGAGAACAAATGACTCGTGTTATTGGGTCCGAATTTACTTGAAGATTCAACGATATACTTCAATTTACTAAAGCTAATTTGAATTTACTGAAATACGTACTTTAATTTAAATTGAATGGCGTTTAGGACGCATCCCATGGAGGTGCGTTAGTAGAATAGTTGAACAGTTTTGACCAATGAGGTGACTGCTAGAGCTTGTGTAGGCACCTCATTGGTCTAAATCCATGGGACTGCGCCTTCGACCTAAATATTATTTTCATCACGCATGCACGAAATATGACATACTTCACATAACACTACCACAAATTCTTATTCCCGAAATTTTCGAACACGAATTTTTGAATTCCTGAAAAATAAGATTTAATAGTTCACTGGAGAATAAATATACCTCATATGAAATAAAATATTATTGTAACAGAAAAAAACTACTCTATTTTTTTCACATTAATTTGAAAATTTGGCAGTTTAGCATTTTCTTGAATTTGAAATTTCGGCAATTTACTATTTTCGGGAATTAGATCATTTCAAAATTTCGGAAAAAATAACATTAAATAATACACTTGAGGATAAATAACTCATATAAAAGAAAATATTTAAACAGAAAAAAAACTATTTAATTTTTTTCGCGGGAAATTGAAAATTCGGTAATTTATTATTTTCCGAAATATTGGAATTTCGGCAAATTTAATATTTTCGGGAGCTTGTAAATTCAATAATTTACCATTTTCGGTCATTTGAAAGTTCGGTAATCTACTATATTCGGAAATTTTAATTTTCGGCAATTTAATATTTTCGGTAATACATATTATAATTTTGGGGAGTTTGAAAGTCCACTTTTTAAAATTTCGGAAATAAAAATTTTCGGTAGTTTTATTCTCACCCTTCTAGAAATAATCAATTGGAATTAATTTAGAACGATAGGCCAAAAATTTCAATTGTTCCCAATCGTGTTTCTTAATCGTGTCTGAACGATTGACAACGATTGAGTGTTTCAATCGTTCCGAATCGTTCCCGATCGGGGTTAAAAAAGCGGCCGTTTGATGGCAGCACTTTCATTCCGCGGGAATTATTTGAAAATGTTTATTTACTTTTTTTTTAATAATGCATTTTTAACATGATGGATTATTAAAAGAAATTAAATAAACTGTTGTAATAATTCCCGCGAGCTAAGTGTGCTGCCATATCAACATATTTTACCACAAAAAATGCCGAAGAAAAAAGTTAATAATTATTTTTGTCCAAATTAAATAATTTTTTCACGATTTTTCAGCTTAAAAATTAACTTGGACAATAACAAAATTTCGAGGCGAGAAACGAAGTTAATCGGAGTTTTAAATGGCTAGAAAAAATATTTTGAACATTGAACTTTTCCCACGTGAAATATTGCACCCTCGTTCTTTTTTTGGTGAAAGTTCAACTATTTCGTTGAAAATCGATATTTTGCATTTGAAAATTAATCTTGGCATAAAATTCAACCATTCTTTTTCTTTGAATGTTTTTTGGATGGAAATTATTTTTTTTTTCCAAATGAAAATGTAACTATTGTTCCAGTTGAATGTTCAATAATTTTAGTTAAAAATTCATTTTTTTTAATTCTTTTTTTTTTTGCTAAAAATTTATTTATTTGATTTTGGGTTGAAAATTCAAGTGTTCCAGTTGAATATTCATAATTGCAGGTGAAAATTTATTTTTTAAATTTAACTATTCAGTTGAAGATTCACAATTTTATTTGAAAATTCATTACTTTGGTTGAAAATTCAACTTTTTTGTTGAAAATCCGTTTTTTTTTTGGTTTAAAATTAATTTTTTAAGTTGAAAGTATAACTATTTAATTTTTTTGTGGAAAATTGATATCTTTACTGGGAACTTTAAGTATTTTTTGAAAATTGATTTATTTTGCAATGTTTTGCTCTGTTGTGTTGAAGGATGTTTAGAATAAAAGTCATTATTAAAATAAATGTTTCCGTTTTCCGTCAAATACGAATTTGTTACTTTTAGTTGGCCGGAAAAATTGAAAAACTTGACCGGGGAAAACGAGGAATTTGAAATCGTCCGCAGAGTCGCCACCCTGAAAATGTCTGTGCTTGAGGAAGGAAAACCAGTTGTACAATTAAAAATTTGAAACCTCTAAAATTCAAAGATTTTAAGATTAGGCATAGCAAAACAAATTATTTGAAATATTCCAAATTAAGTATTTTAAATATTCAAAACTAGAAATTTTCGAGAATGTCAAATCAAATTAATTTATAGATTCAAAATTGTTATACTGGAAGACATTTAAAAAAGCTTGGATAAGTTTTTCTACTAAAAGTTAAAAGAATATAATGAGTTTCCTACAATTTATTTAGCCTGAGTTTCAAAATATTGGCGCCATCCTACGTTCTAATGATTCCAATCGTTTTCAATTGGGTATCCATTATTCTGAATTAGAGGTTAAATTGTCACTACAGCATTTTAATATTGTGATAATTATTTACAAGCGGTTTTTTACGCTTTCAAACCAAAAATTTCAACAATATTAATTTAGATAGAAGTAAATAAACGTTTCACAATAATAAACCTGCTAAATTAAACTACTACTGCCTACTTGATAAAGACACTATATCACTGTCACATCATTAGGTGGCATGATGTTTACGTACTCCTCACCCTCATACTTTGGAGTCTTCATTCGGTATACTGCCGGAACAAATATTCAATTTTTTGTACTTGAAATTTTTGTTGAATTATTACAAATTTAATTTCCAACCTATAAATAACACGTGCGCGTCGTGTGTGTTACAAACGGAAACTGCAGAGGGCGCACTGCAGGCAAGTGCATTCACTCAATTCAACACGATTGGGAACAATTGACACAATTAGCAACAATTTAAGCCGATTCAACATTTGATCACACTTAATTGTTATGAATCGTGTCCAATCGATTATTTCTAGAAGGGCACCCATGAAATTGAAATTTTGGGAAGGCTCACTTTCAGGGGAATTTCTGCTTCGGTAATTTTTCACATTCGCGATTTAGAAAATTCGGTAAAATTATGTCATGCCCTTCTTGTCATACAGATTTTTTAATTTTTACTTGCAGTATGAAAAATCACATTGGAGTATCTCTGAGAAGTCATAGTTTCGCTTCTACTCCACAATAAAATACGTATGTCCTAAAATACTCCTTGTTCTAAAGTAAAAATTCTAATTGACAGATATTCCCAGTTCTATCGCTGAATTAAATTTATTCAGAAACTTCCCTTTCCCAATTGTCAAAATTACATTTTTCGTCGAAATTCCTTGTCTAAAACTCAAATTTATAGTTCTTTATTGAAATTATCTATACCCAAGTAAAAATTATAATTCTTCACCGAAATTCCCTTTCCCAAATTGAAAAATATATTTTTCAACTTTTTAGAATTGTAATTCTTTTCAAAAATGCCATGTCTCGACTCAGAATCATAAAGCTTTTAGGAAATTCCGGTTCCAAATCAGAATTAGAGCAATAAAATATACACAGCGCAAAGAGACCTAACAGAGGAGAAATAATGTCATTTTAATGGGAAAGGGGAAAGATTCAAAATTTAATTTAAATTTTGAAAAGTCTGTCTTCGAAATACTCTTTTAATTTCCCTTGAACTTTCAAGAAATAAAAAATATTTGTGTACACACATCTTTACAACTAAAAGAATATGAGAATTAAAAGCCAAAGGTTTTTAAATATTTGTAACACCATTAATGAAAGTCTCAACTTCGAATTTCGTTTCACATTTACCCATCTTGACCTAATCTGCAATACATGATTGTAACAATTTAATGTGCATAATAATTTAATTCAAATTTTTTCGTTCATGCGCACGCATGGTGAAAGAATCAAAAAGCCAATTTTGGTCGTAGCTGTCATGATCCGCTCGTGTGCAACTCGCGTGGTAGGTTCCATATTCCGCCGCGTGGACGTTAGTGTTCTAAAAATCGTATTTTATATTTTTATTAATAATAATTACAGTGTTCACATTTTGCGGGAAAATACATCACTTCAAACTGGGAAGGGTGCTACATTCAAATGATAGAAGAAGAAGTCAAAGTAACAGAAAACATATTGTTCGCATTAAATAGAGCCTTATTCAGGGTTGATGCAATATCCCGATTTCTAAATTATTTTACGTATAAAACCAACCACACACCTAGATGATTAATAATGTTGATGCAAAAAAATTTGTTGATTTTAAATATATTTTAAACACTTTTTAGTTGTGTTTTCAAGTCAAAGAGATAAAATTTCAATCGAAGAAATGAATTTTTAACTAAAATGATATATCTTCATCCAAATATATAAATTTCTAACCAAATAATTGAATTACCCATCCAAAAGATTAATTTTCTTCCAAGAAAGACTCATTTTCAACAAACTAAATGAATTTTCATATAAAAAAAATCAATTTTCAACAAAAATTATAATAGTTAGAATGTCAGAAGAATAAATGTCCAACAAAAAAAAACAAAAAAATTTTCAACGAATTATTTTTTTGTTTTTCATCAGAAAAAAAGATTTTTTAAACAAAAAATAGAAGAATTAAATTTCCAGTAAAGACAATCAATTTTCAAACAAAAAATGAATTCTCAAAAAAGTAATCTAATTTTGAACTACAAAAGATAAACTTACAAACCAAAAATATAATATTTTAATTTGCAGTTAGAAAAAAGTAAATAAAAAAACGAGTTTTTAGAAAAATTAATTAATATTCAACACAAAATATAAATTTTTAAGTGAAAATGAAACAGTTATATCTTCAGTTTGAAAAATTAATCTTTAACTAAAAAGAAACGAATTTTCAATCACAGAATTTACTTTTTAATCAAAATGATGAATTTAAAAAAAAACATGAAATTTTCTCCAAATAGTGGATTTTTGTATTCAAAAGATTAATTTTCTATTTAAAAAAAACGAATTATCAACTAAATAGTATTTTTGCAATGAAATAAATGAATTCGTAACAAAGAATAGAATAGGTAAATTTTCTACTAACCAGATAATTTTTTAACGTAAAAGATTACATTTCTATGAAAAAAGTTAAATTTTCCACAAAAAATGGAAGAGTTAAAGTGAATTTTCAACTAAAAATGATGAATCTTCAACTGAAAAATAAAATTTCAACCAAATACATGAATGTCAAACTATAAAGATTGAAATTTTCACCAATAATGAAGAAGGATAATTTTCAGTTACTAAAATTAATTTTCAACCAAAAAACAAACGAATTTTCAAGAAAACAGATCAATTTTCAACCAAAGAAAACAATATTTAAGCAAAAAGATGAAATTTCAACTAATGAGAGTACTCTTGTACCAAAAAGACGTATTTTGAACATATAGTTTTTTTTACTGCCCTGGCGGACCGAACGAACGGAGCGGATACGCTACAGCGTATCCTTATAGTATCCACATCGTATCCTTTCCGTATCATGCAGGAAAAACTCATCAAAAAAGAAAGATTAACATTTCACTTGTTGAAATTCGGATTCTACGTGAAATTTTGAGTTAAAAGGTCACAGAGTAATCGCAATAGTTTTTCTTGCAACATTAAAAACTTTTAATGAATATAATACTTATCGATGACGTGCGCTGAAGGCGACTTCAAACGCATCGTCATTCAGTAGTACTTCATAGGCGTTATCCGTCGACGATGCGTTTGAAGTCGCCTTCAGCCCACGTTATCGATAAGTATTATATTTTTTTAAAGTTTTTAATGTTGCAAGAAAAACTATTGCGATTACTCCGTGACCTTTTAACGTAAAATTTCACGTAGAATCCGAATTTCAACAAGTGAAATGTTCATCTTCCTTTTTTAATGAGTTTTTCTTGCATGATACGGAGAGGATACGATGTGGATACTATGAGGATACGCTGTAGCGTATCCGCTCCGTTCGTTCGGTCCGCCAGGGTGAAAACAGATAAATTGTCAACTAAAAACAGAATAGTTAAATTTTCAGTAAAAGAAATAATTTTTAATAAAATTAAAGTAAGTTTTCAGGGTAATAGTATAATTTTCAACCAAAAAAATTAAAATTCTATAAGAAAACAAAAATCTTCGACAGAAAATGGAATAGTCACATTTTCAGGTGAAAAAATTAACTCCAAATGAGAAAAATAGTATATTATTCACCTTGGGGGAAAAGTGCCTTTCCCCCTTGGCGCACACGATATTTTTTATGACAAATGTATGATTTCAGACATTTTTCGAAATACAGTCATGATTTTAGTCCACATAAGATTTTGAATAAAGAAGCATGATTTTAACTTATTCAAATTTTCAAAAATTCAATAAAAAATGGCCGGAGATTTTTGGTAATTTACGGTCATTTTAGGGGAGATTCATGGTAACTTACCATAAATTACCCAAAATTAATTTTTAAAAATTTCGATTATATTATCTTTGTTTTGATTTGTTTTATCACTGGTATGGTTTTACCCACTGACGCAACCTAGGTGAACTTTTAAGTAAAGTAAAGGTTCCTCTTTGAATATGTACTTCATTTTGTCGCCGTTTTCGCACTTACTGTTAAAATAGACTATTGTGGTCCTTTTTATATTATTTACTTAGTCAATTTAAGTTTGTCCAAAAATCGCAAAGTTTGGAAAGTTGTGCAAACATGCACAGTTTGTGTCAAATGCGAATCAATCTGGTATTTTCGGAGGAAATTGAGCGACAAATATTATCGATATCTTACAAGTTTGTATAATCTGCCGTTTATACGGAAAGCTTGTATATTGTCATTTAATGTACAAAAGGTACTTCTTTCGTCGTAAGTTTGCCACCCAACAAACCTTTTGGGAATTTACCCACTTCTTTGGGTAGGGGCCCCTAGCTTTCGTATACAGTGTGTTCGTCCCTGAATGTATAGTAGTTTCTCCCTCCTCCGCGAGGGTCGCGCAAAAGAATTCTTAGCACGCTAACTGCTTTACCTTCTACATGTTTTGCTTAATCGTAGAACACTGTACCACAAAAAAGTAATTTTTCTTATTTTCATTGTTGCATGAAAAATAGAATTTTTTCCGAAAAAAGCGAGCTGTACCGACAGTCTATATACCCTTCAGATCATTTACACAAAAAATCAGACAAAATGGCTCCGCCGTTTGGCCTGAATCCATTATCCACGATTTACACTCGATTTCCAGGGCCCTTAATGCTCTGAAGTCCGCACCACACATTGCCACTCGCGAAATCGTGGCGCAAAAATTAAAAATTTTTTTGAAGACAGCAACTGCAAATGCACCAATTTTATAGATAAATCAATTTATGACAGTATGTAAATTCGTAAATTTACCCAGTTTCAAATTATAACTTTGAAATTATGATTTGAAAATTTTGAAATTATAAATTTATCAAGTTATCCAGCAATAAATTCCGAAACCATCAAATTCGATTTCTGGAATTTCGAAATTAGGCCCTCTGCAAATTTATTTATAAATTCCAAGTTTAGCAAGTGGTCCAACTATAAATTAATTATATGAAGAAGCTTGTAACGGGGGACACGGATTGTGGTCATCTTTTGTGAGCGAAGAGGGCCTCATTTGAGATAAAAAAAAGCTGAAACAATTTACTAAGATGGAAAGCGGTTTACGAGAAAAAGGGTTACAAGAAATCAGCGCAATATAACTATCGGTTTGAATTATAGGTCTAAAGAGTAAGGAGCGACGGGGTAATAGTCTAGTTTGAAGGCTACAGAATCGGCCGTCGTGCGTTCGCGTCCTCGTACTCAACAAAATCAATCAAATGAACAACATCAATCAAATCAATAAAATCCATACAATAAAAAAATTATTAAAATCAATGAATTGAATAAAATCACTCACGGCCATACCACGCTGAAAAAACCAGTTCTCGTTAGATAACTGAAGTTAAGCAGTGTTGGGCGCGGTTAGTACTTGGATGGGTGACCGTTCGGGAATACTACTAACTACGTGCTGTTGGCATGTCGTGGGTGTGGTGAGCCCACACTTGTAGTTCTTTACTACAAGAAACTATCCACCTAGAAACACTACCCGAATCAGGTAGTGTCACGCCTACCCCGAATAAAGGGAAATGGCTTAATGGTATATTCCTATCATAAAAGAGAGGTTGCGATTATATCTCGAAAACTGAAGCCGATTCTCTCTTCACCTATTGGTTGGATTTAAATTCGCCGCCTGTGCTTTAGAATCGATATTAGAATCGAGAAGTGCGGTCTAGAATCATTTTTAGGTTAAGAACAGAGCTGGGTATTATGAGCCAAGGCATGAGCACTATTCATATGCACATTGATGATATATTATAGCTGACGATATGGTCGTAAGAACTCATCGCATGGAGGGAGGTGGCTTCAGTGTAAAAGGGAAACCCAGCTAGATGATGGTGGCTACGAATTTGCGGGGTTGTGTCCACGTTCCCCGGTTCCCCCCTTATCAATTGAGGAAAACACCACGTGACACCACGAGCCACCCACGCTGAGTCTATGTGTTCTTACTTCTTACGTCTTACGGTTGTTTACCGAGTGATTCGTTTGGTGGTGGTGAATGCTAGGGATACAAGTCGAGTCCGGAGTTTGAATTGTACAATTTTGACTGACTTTTTAGTAGTAGTAATAATAGTATCTTCATATAAAATGAGCAATTACAAAATCAAAATATGTACAATTTGAACGTTACAATTTCAATTCTATTATTTGAAAACAATTTCATTTGTAAATAACTTTAAGATATATTGAGAAGTTTTAAAAAAAATTAGCCTTTTGAGAAGTACGAAATATTTCATAGTACTGAAAAGTGTTTATTATGATTCCTAAGACAATTGATAATTAACACCATTATCAAAACATACTCTCGAAGTTTCTATAAGCAGTAAAAAAATTGTATGAAAATTTTGATTGATTTTATTGAATATGTACAAGTTATGAAAAAATTTCTAAAATAATAAAAAATTTATAAATATTTCAAAAAGTCTAAAACAAAATGTAGATTTTTGAACATTTTGAAATTCCATTTGTCACGTCACAGCGATTAGAGATCGCTGTAGTAATAGATTAAAGTA
>CAKNXH010059079.1:112322-138236 GCA_932178445.1 Andricus quercusramuli
CCTAAAAAGAACGACGTGTGAGCTCGAAACATTTCGGGACGTCACACATTAAAAACATTTTTATGAATTTTAAATGATCCTAAAATAATACGTTATTTTCATATTCCTCCAAAACAAATTTTCATCATATTCCTCCAAAACAAATTTTCATCATATTCCTCCAAAACAAATTTTCATCATTTTCTAATCTAAAAAATTTTTTAAATAATTCTTAAAAATATGTTGAAAAACAAAATTTGAATACATGAATAAGAATTGAATCATTATTGATTTGGAATTAATTATAATTAAAATAATATAACTTCTCAATGGGAAGTTATTCACTATGAAGAGAAAATTTTCAATTGTCAAACTTTTAATGTTCATAGCTTAAAAATGATTAAAATCATATAAAATTAAATTTTGAAAAATTCATTGATTCATTCAGGAATTTAAAGCATTGCAGATTATAACATGGATTTACATTTTTATAATTGAATCTAAGTATTTTGACTATAAAAATTATAAAAGTTAAAAATATTTATTCTTGCACTTCAAATTAGTCAAATTTTAAATTGTTTATCTGCACAGTTGAAATAGATTCAATTTTATACATGTAGATTATTCAATACTTTCACACAAATTCTTTTTTTTAACAAAATTTAAACATGAGTTCTAATTATAATTATGATTCTAATTCTATTTCAAATTCAAATACTTTATTCCTCAACAGTTACAATTTTTTAACACTTAGCTACCACACTTCTCTGAAATCATATGATATGATTTGATATAATATCTTAAAATAATTAGAAAATCAAAACATCTACAATTTGAACGTTAAAATTTCAATTCTTTTATTTAAAAACAATTTGATTTGTAAATAAATTTAAGATATATTGAGAAGTTTTTAAAAAATTAACTTTTTAAAAGTACGAAATATTTCATAATACTGAAAAGTGTTTATCATAATTCCTAAGAAAATTGATAATGAACTCAATTGTCAAAACATACTATCGATAATTTTATAAGCAATTTTTTCCATTTCAAAACATTGTGAACAAATTTTATGAAAAATTTGATTGATTTTATTAAATTTGTACAAGTTATGAAAAAATTTCTAAAATAATAAAAAATTTATAAATATTTCAGAAAGTCTAAAACAAAATTTATGAAAAATTTGATTGATTTTATTAAATATGTACAAGTTATGGAAAAATTTCTAAAATAATAAAAAAGGTATGAATATTTCAAATAGTCTAAAACAAAATGTAGATATTTTAATATTTTGAAATTCAATTTAAAAGATATTCATGAATTTTAAATGGTATTAAAATAATCACAAAATAAAAATAGTTACAATTTGAGCGTTACAATTTTAATTCTTTTATCTAAAAACAATTTCATTTGTAAATAACTTTAAGATATATTGGGAAGTTTTAACAGAAGTACGAAATATTTCATAATACTGAAAAGTGTTTATTGTGATTCCGAAGAAAATTGATAATTAACAAAATTATCAAAACATACTCTCGAAGATTCTATAAGCAATTTTTTTCTATTTAGAAATATTTTTAAAAAATTTTATGAAAAATTTGATTGATTTCATTAATCATATACAAGTTATGAAAAAATTTCTAAAATGATCAGAAATTTATAAATATTTCAAGAAGTCTAAAACAAAATGTAGATTTTTGAACATTCCGAAATTTAATTCAAAACATTTTTATGAATTTTACACGATCATAAAATAATTTCAAAGTCAAAATATCTTCAATTTCAACGTAACAATTTCAATTCTTTTATTTAAAAACAATTTCATTTGTAAATGACTTTGAGATATATTGAGAAGCTTTAAAAAAATTAGCTTTTTATAAAGTACGAATATTTCATAGTACTAAAAAGTGTTTATCATGATTCCTAAGAAAATTGATAACTAACACAATTATCAATACATTCTCTCAATGATTTTATAATGAATTTTCTTCTATTTCAAAATCTTGTAAAAAAAATTATGAAACATTTGATTGATTGGATTATATATGTATAAGTTATGAAAAAATTTCTAAAATAATATAAAATTTATAAATATTCCAAAAAGTCTAAAACAAAAAGTAGATCATTGAACATTCTTAAATTTTATTTGACATATTTTTATGAATTTTACATGATCTTAAAATAATTACAAAATCAAAATATCCAGAATTTTAGCGTTACAATTCTAATTCTTTCATTAAAAAAAAAATTTCATTTGTAATAGATTTAATTCATTTGTAAATAACTTTAAGATATATTGATAAGTTTGAAAAAAAGTACGAAATATTTCATAATACTGAAAAGTGTTTAATGTGATTCCTAAGAAAATTGATAATTAACACAATTATCAAAACATACTCTTGAAGATTTTATAAGCAGTTTTTTTCTATTTCGAAATATAGTAAACAAATTTTATGAAAAATTTGATTGATTTTATTAAATATGAACAAGTTATGAAAAAGTTTCTAAAATAATAAAAGGAACATGCAGTATAAGTTAAGGAAAATAGCCGAAGAGGAAAGAAAAAAGGGAAGAAGAACATGGGTTAAGTATGGGAGAATACAGATAGAAGGTGTATGGTGAATTGGGACGAGGACAGGGAAGAGATAGTAAAAAATGAGGTGTCGGGAAACTAGGAGAGAAAGGAACGGGAGATAAAGAAATAAGAATTAGTGAGAAACAAAAAGAAACGAGAAACGAAAGTAGGGAAGATTGGAGGATATGCTACTGGAATATAGCAGGCTTAGAAAAAAAGGATAGGGAGTTTATGATAAATTTGACACAATGGGATGTAGTAGTAATGATGGAGACGTGGCTAGATGAAAAGGGATGGGAAACAGTAAGGGGAAGATTACCAAAGGTTACAAATGGCAGATTCAAAATGCAAAGAGGAAGAATAAAAAGGGCAAAGCAATGGGAGGAATGGTGCTGGGAGTAAGGAACGAATGTATAAAAGAGAATGATAAAAAAGAGTTAGAACATAAAGAAGGATTAATAGTAGAAGAGATAAATATGGGAGGAGAAAGGTGGAAGATAGTGGGGGTTTATGTGAACGGTGATATGCAGGAGAAATCAGAGGAGATGAGAGAACTGATGGAAGAAAATAAGCATGAGAGTAGGCTAATAATAGGAGGTGACTTTAATGCGAGAACAGGAGATAGAGGAGGAAGGGAATGGGATGGAGAACGAGGAAGAAAATCCAAAGACAAGATACTGAATGGGGAGGGAAAGAAGTTGTTGAAGTGCCTAGGGGAGATGGGATGGTTTATCCTAAACGGAAGTATAGGGGGGATGAGGAAGGGGAATATACACGTTCAGAAATAAAGAGGGGAACGGTAATTGATTATATGGTAGTGGACGAAGAAGTAAGAGAGAAGGTTAAGAGTCTAGAGGTGGGCAACTAAATAGATTCGGATCACTTTCTCATAATAGTGACGGTAGAGGGAGAAATGAGTAATAAAAAAAAGGCTAAAAAAGAAGCAAAAGTGAAAAGAGCAGGAAGAGGGGATTGGTCAATGGAAGGTAAAGAACAGTTTGAAGAAAAATTCAGGAATATCAAAATGGGGGAAGGGAATTTAAACGAGGAAATGGAAATAATGGTAGGAGAAATAAAAGGAGCATTAGAGTGCACAAGCAAAAAATTAGTTAATGAAGGAGGGGATAGAAGTGGATGGGATGAGGATTGTAAACAGAAAAAGAAGGAAGTGAGAAGGGTATTAAGAGAATGGAGAAAAGGGGCAAGTAGTGGAGAAGAATATAGGAGAAAAAAGAAGGAGTATGCTGATTTGTGTGATCAAAAAAAAAGAGGAGGGAAATAAAAGGTTCGAAGAAGAAGCGGAGAAGGCTAGGACGGAAGAAGAGGTTTGGAAGGTGGTAAATAAAGAGAGAAGAAGAAGGAAAAGAGTGAACCAGGATATTGAGATGATAGAATGGAAAAAATATTTTATGGAATTACTAGGAGGGGTAGAGAGGATAGTTAGGGAAGGAGGAAGAGATGGTAGGGAAACAGATGAGGAGGAGGACATTACAAGAGAGGAAGTAGTCAAGGTATTAGGGATGATGAAAGATGGAAAGGCACCTGGTTTAGATGAGATTCCAAATGAAGTATGGAAATATGGGGGGACAGAATTAGAGGAATGGGCACGGTTAATGTGCAATAGAGTATGGAGAGGAGAGGGGTGGCCAGAGTTATGGAAAGAAGGAGTAGTGATATCAATAGTGAAGAAAGGCACAGGAAAGGAGGTTAAAGATTATAGAGGAGTGACACTAATGCCAACACTGTATAAAGTATATGTGACTGTTTTATCGGAGAGGTTAAAAAAAGAAGTTGTGGAGAAAAAGATAGAGCCGCCGAATCAGACAGGGTTTAGAAAAGGGATGGGGGTAATGGACAATATATATGTTCTGAATTACGTAGTAAATAAGAGGATTGAAAGGGAGAAAGGGGCAATGATAGCAGTGTTCGTGGACTTAAAGGTGGCGTTTGACTCATTAGACCGAGGCGAGATAGAAAAAGTTATGGTGAAAAAGGGGATAAGAGGGGGATTAATAAAGAGAGTATCGGAAATTTTCAGAGAGACAAAAAGCAAGGTAAAGGTAGGAGAGCAAGTGGGAGATTGTTTCTGGTTGGTGAGAGGGGTAAGACAAGGATGTCCTCTGAGCCCGCTTTTATTTAATATATTAATACCAGACTTGGAAGAAGAAATGAAGAGAAAATGATGGGGAGGAGTTAGGATAGGGAACGAAAAGATATATACACTGGCATACGTAGACGATATAGTGTTGATTGCAGAGGATGAAGAAGGGATGGCGGGCTTAATTACCGGATTAGAGAAATACTTAGATGGGAAAAAGTTGAATTTAAATGTAGAAAAGACAAAGATAATGAGGTTTAGAAAAGGAGGAGGAAGAAAAAAAGAATGCACGGGAAGATGGAAGGGAAAAAAATTAAAAGAAGTAAAAGACTTTAAGTATTTGGGATATACCTTGCAAGCAAATGGCGATCATAGAGCTCATATAAGAGGAAGGATAAAAAAGCAGCAGGGGTAATGAAACAGATATGGGGAATAGGAAAAAGAAGATTTTAAAAAAATTGGAGAAGGAGAATGTGGTTATTTGATATACGCCGGTATGGCCGGTATTAGGTTATGGAGCAGAAATATGGGGATGGAAAGAAAGGAAAAAGATGGAAAGTTTACAAGAAAGGTATATAAGGTGGACTCTAGGGGTAGACTGGAGGACACCAGGATATATGGTGAGAGAAGAAGCGCAAAGGGATAAATTAAGTACTAGATCAGGAAAGAGGGCATGGAATTTTGAGACGAAGCTGAAGGAGGGAAAGGGACGGGAGTTAGCGAGAAAATGTTTGATGGAGGTAGAAGAAAGGACAGGGAGGGCGATTGAATTAACGAGACGGGAGGAAGAAAGGAGGGAGTTCTTTAAGGCTAGAGATATAGAAGACGGGACTGGAGCCAACTATGAAGAAGTGGAAAAAAGGGAGAGAGAAAGACAATTAATAGAAAGATGGGGGATTATTGAGGAATCAAAACATAATATATGGTATAAGATGATAAAATAGGAAGGACTACTAAATTATTTAGAAAAGGGATGGGGAGAGAAAAGATGGACGAGAATAGCAAGATTTAGATTGTGAAACGAGGTAAGGGCAAGTATGTATTGGGAAAAGAGAGATAACAGGAAGTGCAGAATATGTGAATGGGAAGAGGAAACATGGGGGCATGTAGGGGAAGGATGTAGGAGAGAGATGGAAGATAAAGGAACCTGGCAAAAGAATGTGGTAAAGATTCTAGGAGAGGATGGTTTGGGAGAAGAGTGGATGAAGGAGTTAGAGGATGCTAGGGGAGCAATTGAAGAAGAATGGAAGAATGGATGCAAAAAATGGCAAAATGGAGGTACAAGAAAAGTGAAAGAAAAAGGAAACGGAAGTCGCTTAAATTAGAAGCGTAAAGATTTGTAAGTTATGATTATGTAATAGCATAAGTAAATTAAAATGCGTTTGCGGTACCGCTCTCTCTCTCGCTTGCACTCTCGCTTTCGATCACTCGCTCACTTGTTCGCTAACACGTCCCAAGTTGCGCTAGCGTCAGAAATAGATTTAAGGCGTTCGATATGAGATTTTATGTAAATAGGTGTAAATAATTGTAAATATTAAGGATAAGATTTTATAAAACATGTAGAAGGAAGTGTTGTAAGAAATGGAAGTCATGTAAACCCTCAGGGGACACATTATGAATAAAGAAGAGAAAGGAGAAAATTGATAATTAACACAATTATCAAAACATACTCTTGAAGATTTTATAAGCAATTTTTTTCTATTTCGAAATATGTATTGTAACAAAATTTATAAAAAATTTGATTGATTTCATTAAATATATACAAGTTATGAAAAAGTTTCTAAAATAATAAAAAATTTATAAATATTTCAAGAAGACTAAAACAAAATGTAGATTTTGAACACTCCGAAATTTAATTCAGAACATTTTTATGAATTTTACACGATCATAAAATACTGAAAATTGTTTATCTTGATAACTAAGAAAATTGATAAAACATACTTTTGAAGATTTTATAAGCCATTTTTTTCTATTTCAAAATATTGGAAAAAAATTGTATGAACAATTTGATTGATTTTATTAAATATGTACAAGTTATAGAAAAATTTCTAAAATAATAAAAAAATGTATAAATATTTTAAATATTCCAAAACAAAATGTAGATTTTTGAATGTTTTGAAATTTAATTTAAAAGATTTTTATGAATTTTAAATGGTATTAAAATAATTACAAAATCAAAATAGCTACAATTTGAACGTTACAATTTTAATTCTTTTCTTAAAAAACAATTTCATTTGTAAATAACTTTAAGATATATGTGACGTGCGCCGAAGAAAGGGGGCTTACTCTGGAAAGCGAGATTTTTCAGGACAAGCGGTCGAAGTCGACCCGATAGACGCGACTTTGAGAAGAGAGAGAAGACCACGAAATCTTCCCTCTCCGCTTGCCACTACATTCTCACGCATATAGCGGCGCTGCTCACGGACGGGGTAAAGATGAGACGCGGAGATGTAGTGGTGAGTGGTGGGAGGTGTTTCACGGGATCTCGAGCTCTCGAGCGAAAGCACGATTTCTCGGGTACCTATCAACTCAATTATTAGCAATAATAACGCTCGGAATTTTTTTTCGATGGTTTCATCAAAAAGAGCAACTCAAAAACTATCGAAAGGTGTAAAAACCTCGATTTCCATTTTTCCAGAGTAAGCCCCCTTTCTTCGGCGTACGTCACATATTGAGAAGTTTTAACAAAATTACCTTTTTAAGAAGTACGAAATATTTCATAATATTGAAAAATGTTTATTATGATTCCTAAGAAAATTGATATTAAACACAATTATCAAAACATACTTTCGAAGACTTTATAAGCCATTTTTTTCTATTTCAAAATATTGTAAAAAAGTTTTATCAAAAATTTGATTGATTTTATTACATAGATACAAATTATGGAAAAATTTCTAAAACAACAAAAAATGTATAAATATTTCAAATAGCCTAAAACGTTTTGGATGAAAATTCAAAAAGTTAGAGCCTTTTCAAAAATTTTGAGACCAACGCACGTTATAAGAGAAAAGTCAGGAGGAGAAAAACATTGCTTTTTGAACAGACTACAATATTGTTATAACAACTTTTTGAATTTTCGTGAAAGATGGAAAATTCAAACTTTGATCGCACAACAAAAATAATGAAAAATAAAAAATTCAATTTTCCGGTCAAACTACATAAGATACGAAAAAGATGGGAAAACGAAAATTGTGCTTTTGAAAAAAGATCTGAACATTTTTTGATAATCACTTTTTAATCGGAGGCGTCCATTTTCTTTAACTTCGTGAAAAATAGCATTGAAAAAAAATTAAATTTTTGGACAAACGACACAAGCTACGAAAAAAATAATCAGACAAAAGTTGTTCACTCAAAAAAGAGCTACAAGCTTGTTATCAATTATTTTTTGAAGGATGCGTTCTAAGGAAAATAATTTATTTTGTAATGACATTCCCCTTTAGAAGATTCTTCGTTATTAACTTTCAACATTCATACAAGAAAAATTCACATAGGCGCGCGCTTCAAGCGCGCATGACGATCTAGTATACTAAAATCAGTATAATTTTGACTTTATTGATTTTCTTCATTTTAGTGATTTTATTAAATTTATTGATTTTATTAGTGCTGTTCATTTATTTTATTTCATTGATAATAATTTTCTTTTATTCAGTTCAATTCAATGGTTTATTATTCCTTTTCTCACCTCGATTGAGGTCTTAGAATTACATTCCATTACATACGCATCTTCTTCATCTTATAATTAATGTTACTCACATTAAACTCTGTTATAAATAATTTCCATAATCATATTTATATATATATATATATATATATATTCAACAACAACAAAAATTTATCACTGAATTTATCACATTGAGTCACTAGTCCTGTATGATTTTATTTACACTATTTTTTATATTTATTTATTTATTTATATTTATAATAATCTGATTTTAGTATTTTATTCAATTTATTGACTTCATTGCTTCATTTCATTGTATTTTTTAATAAAAGAATCGGATATTCACACTGATTTTCCTTATTTTATTAAAAAATATGATGAAATGAATAAAAAAAATCAATAAATTGAATGAAATCACTGAAATCAGTATAATTCTGACTTTATTGGTTATAATTTGATTTTCTTGATTTTAGTAATTTTATTCAATTTATTGATTTTATTGATTCGTTTCATTGTATTTTGTAATAAAATAAAGAATCTCAATATAAATATACGATTTTTAAAAAAATGCAATCAAATTAATCACTAAAATCAATCGAACAATCAAAGAACAACATCAATCAAATCAATAAAATAAAATTTATATCGGTTTCTCTGATTTCATTGATTTTATTGATTTCATTTATTTTATTCATTTTATCCGTTTAATTCGTTTTATTACTTTTATTGATTTTATTCATGTTCTTCATTATATTGATAATTTATTGGGGGATAAAGGGCATTTTTTGGCACCCCCGCCCTCCAAAAGCTTATCACAAAAAAGATTTTTGCTGCACCATCCAATTCAAAAAATATTAATATTTATTAATATTTTTATAATATTTATGCATATTGACGGTAATGTATTAGGAAAAAATTAGAAACAAAAAAAATTGACGAGAGTACGAGGACGCGAACGCATGACGGCAGATTCTGTAGCCTTGAACCTAGACTATTACCCCGCCGCTCCTCACTCTTTAGACCTATAATTCAAACCGATAGTTATATTGCGCTGATTTCTTGTAACCCTTTTTCTCGTAAAATGCTTTCCATCTTAGTAAATTGTTTCAGCTTTTTTTATCTCAAATGAGGCCCTCTTCGCTCACAAAAAAGATGACCACAATCCGTGTCCCCCGTTACAAGCTTCTTCATATAATTAATTTATAGTTGGACCACTTGATAAACTTGGAATTTATACATAAATATGCAGAGGGCCTAATTTCGAAATTCCAGAAACCGAATTTGATGGTTTCGGAATTTATTGCTGGATAACTTGATGAATTTATAATTTCAAAATTTTCAAATCATAATTTCAAAGTTATAATTTGAAACTGGGTAAATTTACAAATTTACATACAATCATAAATTGATTTATCTATAAAATTTGTGCATTTGCAGTTGCTGTCTTCAAAAACTTTTAAAATACTTGCGCCACGATTTCGCGAGTGGCAATGTGTGGTGCGGACTTCAGAGCATTCAAGATTCGGAGCGCGACTTTGACAGCCCGTCTATAGACGAGTTTGCTTTGCTGCTTACCAATACAGTCTTATGGTCCTCACATATACAGGACATCTCAACTTTGTTCCACATTTTTCTCCATTTCGCGACGTATTTCGCGAAATTTAGGTTCGCGATCATCAAGATTTGGGTCTTCGAATATTAGCTAGCCTCTGGAAATACTTCTGTGATGTCATAATTGTGAGTAAAAAAATAACTTTGCGAACGGTTCTCGCCGTTCAAATGCTGTCTTCTGCTATCCGCAGATTTCTCCCATTCGAAAAATTAATCATTTCCGCGAAAATAGTTATTCCCTCAGCAAAAGGCTTCATTCCTATAAATTTTGTTGATCCAAGGATCTCGCAAAACCCCGGATATTTGACAAGTTTTCTTTCTTTCGCTCTAAAATACTTGCGAAAAATTATATATAGAGTCAGTGCCGTGCCTATGAAAAAAAAAATTCCAAGTCGGAGTTAACCAACACCCTTAAACTATGAATTTCTTCGTGGTTTTTGTACTGAGAAACAGTTCGGTGTTTTACAACAGGAAATAAGAATTTCCAAAAGCAATGCACTTTTTAAATTCGGAGACTTTAGGACCACTCTATTAGCCATGCATGTGACATCAGGCGGAAGCGGATGTGATGATAAGCTTTTAGAATTGTCGTTAAAAATTTTCCTAAAGAACAAAATTTCTCGAAATGCCTGTTCAATAATGACTTATTGTACTTTAGTATTTATTTGTACCACACTGAAAGCGTGTTGTTGGAATGAGAATAAAAATTCTTTCAATTCTAAGTGCATCATGGTAATGTAATATTTCTTTACCTTTCTAAAAATTGAGCGAAAATAAAAAATAAGAATATCAGTTTCATCTAAGGAATTAAATTTAAAGTTAATTTTCTATCAATTTTTACAAACAGATTTTGAACCTTTTCGTACAATTTTTTAATAGCTCCGATTTATGAATTTGTTGTCAGCGATCTAAAAGACCTTTGCTGGTGAAGTACTGAAATAGAAATGATACGCATCATTTTAGCGCTTTAAAGTTTTTAAAAAATTCGTACTTGGAGACGAATCAAATCGGAGCACAGTGGGACAAGAAAATGCCTCTGGAGAAATCAATTTTCAGCCGTACATTCGTGCTTATTCCATTTTGAAAGTGAACATTATTTGACTTCCATTTCCATTTTGAAAAAGTCAGGGACCCGACCGAAACTTTCCTCACATTTTGATAGCAGATAAAGATTTACTAAAAAATCTCTCGTTTCTATCAATAACGAAATGGAACGAAAGTTTCGTTGGCTCCCTGAGAAAATAGGTACGAAAATACATTTAAATATTGCGAATGAAGAAAATGTAACTCTTGTTTACGAATTTGTTCACAAACATTTGAGAAACATAAATAATATAGCTCGAGATAAAAAAGAACATTGTTGTGCTCAAAACGTAATTTCAAACCTTATCACCCCTTTTTATAAATATCTTTAGTTATTTAATTGCTGGTACATGTATGTATTCACCATTAATCATTCAAATATTTAATACAAAAAAATTTTGAAAATCGCGGGCAAAATCGCGGTCAGAGATACCAATCGCCGTAAAGGAGATTGATGCTCAAACGTCAGCGTCATCACCGTCGTAACTCTGAAGCAGAGCTCTCGAATGCGCGAATTACTCTTGAAGAAACTTTTGACAAAGCTTGCTGACTACAAAAATATGGTAAGCATACATGAACATGATTATGTTCATGAAAACTTCAGCTCTGCTTTTTGAATTGAATATAGTTACACAATTATTACTTATGAAATAGAAAAGGAGTTTCGTTGTCAAAAATATCTATATGTGAATGAAAAAAATTGGCGTAGTTAATAATTTCATATTCGATGCAGCTCGCTGAATTTGCTGTCAAAATTATCTGCTTTCCATTTTTTCAATTGCAAGTAATTTTGACAGCAACTTCGACGAAAAAAAAGAATTTGCTGTATAAGACTTTCTCTTGTAAAAAAATTGCACGACAATATTTGTGTCTGCAAATTCGAAATAATTTCGTGATGTCAATAATTTTCTCTTGTATTCAAACTTTCAATCATGTAACGAAAAAATTGAAAACGATCATCATCCATTCATTTTGCTTCGTAAATCTGTTGGCAAAATTACACGTTTACAATCTAGCGGTGTAGAACTGAGGCTTTCACATTGATTCTAAACTTGATAAATTCATAACATTAGGAAAAGATTTATTAGACAATTTGCAACTCACTGATGTAGTATATAAAATTCAATGTTTGAATTGTGAAAAATGTTATGTGGGTCAAACTAGTAGATTACTTGTTACAAGAATAAAAGAACATCATGATAATTTTAGACAAAATCCTAAATACCATAAAGTCATAGCAAAACATCAGGTAGAAACTGGATATTTGATTGATTGGGATAATGTCATTGTATTACATCATGAACCTCATGAATTTAAAAGATTAATAGCAGAAATGTTTTTTATAAAGAAAAACAGCAATAATTGCTTGAATATAATTTCAGATCTTAATAATTATAGTCCAATATATAATATTATTTTGGATTCTCTAATTTAAAAAAATTGTAATTTTTTCAAAATTCTTATTGATGAATTTTTTGTTTTTTTCAAATGTCACATTATAGGTTTATATATTCAACTAATTAGCAATATTAATATTTTACATAACAATTTATAAGATGGTCAATAATGTTTAAATTGTTAACTCTCAATTTTTAATATTGTAGCTAATTAGATTTACATAGAAACTATAGCACCTTATGTTATAAATCGTTGATACGTCATTGCTAATTCTATCCTTGTTAAGAATTCTCTTCCTCTCTGTCTTGAATTTATTGTAGCAAAAATGGAGCGAAAAAGTTTTGGAAGCTCCAACTTTTCAACTAAATTAACTAAATTATTAAATTTCAAAAAAGTACGAATTTTAGAAGAAGAATAATCAAATTAAATTTCTAAATAGGAATAGGATTCTAAAAAATTAAAAGATATTTGATGAACTTTGAAATGTAAACTGAACTTCACTATTTCTACTTTTTCGTTTGAAGTATGTCAATTTTACCAGCTACATGTATTAATTCCTTATAAACTTATATTACTTAGACAAACAACATCTCTCTAACATCATTATTATTCTGAGTGGTATTTAGGAGAAGAGAGGAACTAAATAGTGTGTTTTCGGAAAAATAATTGAAAGATAATCACGCAAAAATAGAGCGGTTTACTGGGCAGTTAGGATTTAATTTTTTGAGAGCGAGAGACGTGACCGTTCGCTGGGACGTAATATTTTAGACTAACGCAGGGAACTGTTTTTTTTTTGGTATACTGTGTCGAATGACCATATGTATTCGCTGGAAAATACAAAAGAAGTATCTAGACTCTTCAAAATTCTCCGAAGTCCCTTTAACCACTGTAATTATTTGAAAATTCGTTAAAATAATTCCAAATATCATAAGGAACTTGAAAATTCTTTAAAATTAGCAAATATATCAATATACTTAGAAGTTTATGAATTACCGTGAAATCTCTCATAAAGAATCGTAAAATGCCGCGAAAATCTTGTGGAATCCTATATTTCTTTAAGTCTGAGATTCAAAGAGCTCCAAAATTTCCCGAAAATATCTTCAGATTCTCTCAGATCATTGAATTCAATTGAAAAGCTTCTTATAATATTTTAAACGAAGAGAATCCGCAAAGAAAACATAATTCTTGAAATATAAATGTAATAGTGGAATTTTCTTTGAAAATTCCGAAGCGCCTCGAAGCGTGCACTAAGCACTCCAGCGGCGCACTTGGATCCAACGCTTTTATATTTATTTTTTCTGTCGAAATGTTAAGTGGGACGATTATTAGGGTTCCTCAGGTGTCAACTAGGGTGCGCTGATTTCTATTACACTGTAGGGATAGCCTACCCAACCTTACCACTCAGCGGAGTGGGGGATGTCGTGTTCATGAGCTCGGCAGCTATGAGAGTTGCGTCTCTATTCATATTCATTCGCTTCTAAAATGTGAATCCAGTGGCATGTTCCACACGTGTGCCGCTCGTCCGGCTTTATCATTATCTTTAAAAGTTTATGTTTAATAAACACGGTCAATCATGTTGAAATAAGTGGCTTGATTCATTTGATCCTCACAAGTGACTTGCGGGTTGTAGGCCGCATATTAATAATCGTATTGGATATAACCCTACAAATTGGTGACCCCGACGATTGCGTCGCAGTTTGTTTAGAGATTTTTCTACGCTCTTATCTAATCATTTTGCAAGCTGATGAGCAATTTACTGATGTGAACATACTGTTTATACAACCTATAATTTGATTTACCTTGACCTTTGGAATTTTGGAGGAATTTATCATCATTTTGGCTGGATTCTGATTTTGCCTTTGTTCGGCGTGGAGGCCGGCAGGATTGCATCATAGTTGAAATACACCGGCTTTATGGAAATCTTCAGTGGATTTTACTTCAACGGATAATTACAACGTTATGTTAGCGTAGATTTTACTGTTCAATGGATGTAAAGGTATTTATTAGTACTATATTGCGTAATATGCGTCTTAATTTCTTTGTTACTCGGTTGCATCATGTTGCGTAATATGTTTACAATGATCACAAGCGTTTCTCAGTGTTGAATTTTGAAGAGTTTACAGCGAATTTAATCACGTTTAGACATTTTGAAGTATTTTTGTGACCTAATGAACCTTCTTAAATTTTGTCAGCGTAATAATCGCGAATTTTGAGGACAGATTTAGTTCGAATTTTGCGACTTTTCCTAAAAGTTTAATACGGTGATGTCAAACGTACTGAATAGTTATTGTGTCTTGTTTTCGACAATTCATGATTACTTCACGCGATATTGTGAGCATTTCTTTTAAGATTATTTTTAAATGCTAATTGTTAGTAATGCTGTTGACAAGAGTGTTATAGTCCCTTTTTAGTGTCATAATGTAAACTTTATTACTTGGGCATAACCTCACAGTGTACGGATGTTTCAAAGATCTCTTTTATCGTGAGATTTAATGATTTTAGAGCTCGTACCCTACATTGTATTACTTTACGCGATCTACCTCGTTTTTAAATTTGTCATTATGTCTAACGGGGAAGGAAATGGTCAACCGGGTGAGAACGCAAATGTTCTCGCTGGGGGTCCGGCAAATCGTATTGATGCTTACAGATATCCGCGTATTCCGCCATTTTTACCAAACGATCCAAATCTTTGGTTCCTACAAGTGGAGTCATCGTTTGACGTGGCGCGAATTACTGCGGAATTAACCCAAGCTGATACCGTGATAGAGGCTCTCGGTCCGGACGTTCTGGCCTGCATTAGGGATATCATATCTATTCGCCCTCGGCCTCAGGACCTATACACACAAATTAAGGATAGGATTATATCTTCCTATGCGGTTTCTGCTGAAACGCGTCTACGCCAACTTCTGAAGGGAGAAGTTCTGACTTCCGGGAAACCGTCGTTTATCCTTACTCAACTCAGAAATATAAACGAGTTCGGTTGCAGTGACGCTGTCTTAAGATCCGTCCTCGAACAATTGCCTGCTCAGGTTAGGGCTATTTTATCCGTTGGGAATATATATGATTTGCAAGCTTTGGCCCAAATAGCTGACAAGATTGTCGAGATGTACCGACCTAACGCTTTTCAGCTTTCTGAAACTTTGGTTAAGCCATCAGAGAGTCAACAGTCTGCGGCGGTTACGAAAACTGCCCCTACATCTGATTCTCTCCAGCCTATGCTTCTTCAGATTATAAATAGACTAGAAAAGCTTGAAGCCACGTCGAGCCGATCTCGTGCTCCGTCTCGCTCAGGACATCAGGAGAATCGTGCGCGTTCTTCGAGTAGGAATTCGAGACGATTTTGCTATTATCACGCCCGCTTCGGTAAGAAGGCTCATAAGTGCAATCAACCTTGTGATTTGAAACCTAATCCTCCCAAGAAGGAAAACTAATTACGCCTGTACGTACGGAGGCGACCGCCACAGGCAGTTCAACTTCTAGACGCCTCCATGTTAGAGACCGTGATTCCGGGTTGGTATTCCTAGTGGACACTGGTTCTGACGTTTCGATTCTACCTGCCAATAAAAAGGGGAAGGCTCAACCAACCGACACAGTCCTATTTACTGCTGACAATTCACCGGTCGCGACTTTCGGCGAAAAACGCGTAACGCTTGATTTAAGACTTCGTCGGCAATTCGCGTGGAACTTCTGCGTGGCTGCTGTGCCTAACCCTATTTTAGGTGCTGACTTCCTCGCTCATTTTCAGCTCGTCCCAGTTTTGCACGAGTCTCGCTTAGTAGATACTTCGACAGGCCTTAGTATAGCTGGTTTTTTAAAAAATACTACCGTATTTGGCATCAGCTCGATCGACCGATCTTCAGTATTTTCTGATATTTTGTCGGATTTCCCGGAGATAACTAAAATTGCACAGGATTCCGCGCCTCAGGCTCAGGGTGTTGAACATCGTATTTTTACGAATGGTCCACCCGTCGCAGAGGGTGCTAGACGCTTGTCCCCTGAGAAACTAGCTTTCGCCAAGAAAGAATTCCAGGAAATGTTGGATTTGGGTATTTGCAGACCTTCAAGTAGCCCATGGGCCTCCCCAATCCACATGGTTCCTAAAAAGGACCGCAGTTGGCGAATCTGTGGTGATTATCGCCGTCTTAATGTGGTAACCGTGCCGGACAAGTATCCGATGCCTCACATTCATGATCTCGCGGCAAATTTACATGGAAAGACCGTATTTTCTAAATTGGATTTGCATAAGGCTTATAACCAGATTCCTGTTGCGGTCCAGGATATTCCTAAGACGGCGGTTATAACCCCATTTGGACTATTTGAACATCCGATGATGACCTTTGGTTTGCGTAATCTTGGGCAAACCTTCCAGCGATATATTTTTCAAGCCCTGGGTGACCTAGACTTTGTGTTTCCTATATGGACGATGTCCTTGTGTCTCCCGCTAACCTTGAGGAACACAAGGAACATCTTCGCATGGTCTTCCAGCGATTGAAAGATTACGGGTTGCGCCTTAACCTCGGTAAGCGCCGATTGGGCAAGAGCGAGCTCGAGTTTTTGGATTACACCATCAATGGCGAAGGTTCTAAGCCAACTTTAGAAAAGGTGCAGGCTGTTTTGCAATTTCCTAAGCCTCGTACGATCGTGGAATTACGCAGGTTTCTGGGGCTAGCCAATTTTTACTGGCGAAACTTGCCGCACGCAGCGGAGACGCAGGCTCCTCTTTATCAGTTCCTGCATGACACACGGAAAAACGATAAACGCGAGATCGTTTGGACTCCTGAAGCGTTTTTGCAGCGCTCTGAGAAAGCTTCTCCTCGCCAACAACGTCAGTTGTCGTATATTTCGCAATATACAACCAAGATTGAGTATCAACCAGGTTCCGAAAATGTGGTTGCGGACTCTCTGTCGCGGGTCGAGTCCATTGTGCTGCCAACCGAATGTAGCCTGATTGACTTGGCAGAGGCTCAGATGGACGACGAGGATTTGAAACGCGTTTTGGCGGATCCTAATCTTTCCCTCAAATTGCCCAAGGTATTTTGGGGCCCAGGTCAAACAACTGTTTATTGCGATCTTTCTGGTGCGACTCTTCGACCGTTTGTTCCGGTTTCTCTGCGTGAACGCCTCTTTAAGCTTTTCCATAATACGGCTCATCCTGGTGCAAAGGCTTCAGACCGATTGATTCGTAAACATTACGTATGGCCTTCCATGCATCAAGATATTAAAGCGCGGTGCAAAGTTTGTCTTGACTGTCAACAGTCCAAAATAACAAGACACAATCATCTTGCTCCTGCCGACTTTGTCGCCCCTGAGCAGAGATTTCGGCACGTGCACATGGACATAGTTGGTCCATTGCCAACGAGTGATGGTTATAGGTATTGTTTAACGTTAATTGACCGCTTTTCACGCTGGCCGGAGGCAGTGCCACTGAAGGATATAGAGGCTTTGACCGTTGCTAGGGCATTTGTTGATAATTGGATATCTCGGTATGGTGCTCCAGAGACTTTGATTACCGATCAGGGTGCTCAATTTGAATCACAATTGTGTAAGGCTTTATTACAAGTCATTGGATGTCATAGAATCCATACAACAGCGTACCATCCTTCGTCAAATGGGATGATTGAGCGGTGGCATCGGAGTCTTGAGGCGGCAATAATGTGACATTCAAATGTTAATTGGACCCATACTTTATGTACGGTGATGCTTGGTTTACGTTCGAACGTTCTTGATACGGGTGCTTCTCTTGCTGCATTTATTTTTGGCACTACTTTGCGGATCCCGGGCGAGTTCATCTTACCGGAAGATTTTGCACCTGATCCGCATGCGTTCCTAGAGGAATTTCGGGACCACATGCGGGAGGCTAAACCGGTCCCGGTAGGCCATAAGTATAAGAAGAAAATCTTCTTTCATAAAGACCTAAGTTCGTGCACTCATGTGTTTATGTGCGTTAAGGCTGTCAAGAAATCTTTGGAACGCCCGTACACCGGTCCCCACAGGATTATTAACCGTACTTCGGATAGAGTATATGAAATAAATGTTAACGGCGTGCCGCGTCAGGTTTCAGTTGAGCACTTAAAACCTGCTTACTTTTTGCGTGAGGATGTTTGTAACGTCCCTTCAAATAATGAACCGTCAGTTTCTCGCCCTGTTCTTGAAACTTATGCGAAGAAAAAACAAGTCAGATTTGATGTTCAGTTTTTTTTTATTATTAGAAAAGATGTTCGACTCGAACTTTCAGCAAAATAAGCGACTCAGATTATTCAACTATAGTTATTGTAAGTTAGTTTTAAGTAACATTGTTCCGATGTAATTGCGGATACTCTCGTCTAATTTCGAATAGACTTTAATTGTACTTTGAACGTACTTTGTTTGAAGGCTTTATGCTAAGTTTTTCTTAATTCGTCCAAAAGATAAGCCAAAGCTAGATTTTTAATGATTATCTATGTTGTTGATTATACGAATTTTTAACGCAGCGCGACAGACGCGCAAGTTTAATTATATTATGTGCATTTGTCATGCTCACATTAGGAGCTTCAGACTTTAAATAATGTACTTTACATTGGAATTAGTAAAAATGTTCTTTTTTTATCGTTATCACTAGGGGGGGAGTACTGTAGGGATAGCCTACCCAACCTTACCACTCAGCGGAGTGGGGGGTGTGGTGTTCATGAGCTCGGCAGCTATGAGAGTTGCGTCTCTATTCATATCGATTCGCTTCTAAAATGTGAATCCAGTGGCATGTTCCACACGTGTGCCGCTCGTCCGGCTTTATCATTATCTTTAAAAGTTTATGTTTAATAAACACTGTCAATCATGTTGAAATAAGTGGCTTGATTCATTTGATCCTCACAATTGACTTGCGGGCTGTAGGCCGCATATTAACAATCGTATTGGATATAACCCTACAACACTAGTATGGATGTGTCTGTGAAACAGTAAATGCTGCCAAGATTCATGGATTTTTCTGTTAGTAAAACTTTAAACGAGCTTTTCTCGAAATCACAGTTTTCAAACTAACCGGAAACGTTGCTCGAAGACCGTTACACATATAAGTCTAAAATTTTCACAGTAGCTTCATAGTTACATTCTTCATGGAACTACGTAAGGGGTTTTTTTTTTAAATTTAATTTCAACTTTTTTTTATAAACAATTTCGTGCTTATTTTTTGGTCGAAAATTGAAACTTCTTTTAAAAAGTGCACCATTTCTGCAAAATTTGGTAAAAAAAATCCTACGTAGTTCTCAAGCTGATGACATATAGTTCTTAAATATTCTTAGTTTTTTGATCCAACTCGCAAATTGAAGGAAAACTGTTTCCGGTCGCACAGTCTGTTTTTCAAAAGGCAACATACAAAACTTTCCTAATCGCCGCCATTTTGTTTTGTTTTTTCAATGAAAATTTTTTTTTCTGTACTAAAATACATGCTGATCAAGCCCTTCAAAAATAATTCCTATTGCTTTTGTCAAAGTCCCAAAAAAATTCTTGAAAATGGACCTCTTTTTCGGGTGCTAGAGTGGTAGTTTAATTTATGACATAAAAAGAGTTTCCCCCCCGCCCCTCCTGACACGAAAAAAGTTCAATTTCGAAAATTTATAATCTTAAAGTTAATTTATTCTTCATTTGTTCCAGGGAACTGTTAAAGCAAATAAAGAACTCTGCAGAATCACATATTGTACTGGATTGTTCAACGGAAAAGATTTATGACGTTCTTAAGCAAGCTCAACAAATAGGGATGATGACTGACTACCATAGTTATCTCATTTCTTCTCTGGTAAGATGTTATACCATAGTGTTACTTCTTGAAGAGCCCAGTAAAAAGAAACTAATTGAGACATATTGAAATGAATTCGCTGGAGCCTCCGCAAGTCTCGCTTTGCGACAATTTCGAACTGGAGGAGGCAGTCAATTCTTGTAAATTCGAAAATAAGTAATTTGATCTTCAAATCTGCTATTTTCCCGAATTCGGCAAACCATTTTTAGGGAACTAATTCATCTGAATGTGTAAGCTCGAATTAATTTCAGTGTAAGCCAATTCATTTCAATTTTCCCGGTTTGAAGTCAAGCTACAATTCGCCTAAATTCTTCAGAGTAGATACTATTAAAGAGTGGCCAATTCCTTCCAATTCGGCAGAATGACCCACGATCGAATTTGCCCCAATTCGTGACACCGACTTTCAACGAGTGTTAATTTATTTATTTCAATTCTTTATAAACGAAACACGCTCAAATTCGTTTCAATTCGTGAATATAAAAGAAAGCGAGCGTCGATTTATTCATTTAAGTTCATGATATCTGGAACCACACTCGAATTATCCTCATTTTGTCAGGGCGAATTGAATGGATCGTTCCATTTTATAATTTTACTGAAACCTAATTATGATATTTATGAAGTATGAGTTAATTAACAATTATATCGATGATTGCATGAAGTCGCTGACAGTTTTATTCATTAAGAAAAGCAATCTTTTGAGTGATTCAAATGTGTTATATTTTTGTGTAGCTCAATTTGAAGTTTTGAGAAACAACACGTTTTGTTATAAAATAAAAGCTTTTTATTTTAATTGAATGTACTATTTGCAACGGAATGTGGCAACTCTTTGCATTAATTATTTTTAAGATAGTTGTTCGAAAAAATAAAAGTATAACTAATCTCTACGATAGTTTCTTTAAAATATTTGGTGTTGATAATTTAAATTAAACTCGATTGCTCATTTTCTTATTAACGAAAGGAGATAGATTTTCTTCATTAGAGTTTTGAAATAAAATAGAAATTTATATCCAATGAGTCACTTTTTGTAAGGTCAATAGAATAAAGAGACAATAAGTATTTTCAATTTATACTAGACAATGAGACGTTTCGGCTTAGATTGGAGCCCTCATCAGTCAAATTTATTAAAGTTTTTGAGAAGAAAAATGCCAAAAATCGTCATTATTGTATAAAACAGAGTCAAAAATTGGAGATAAAACTAAATAAATAAATACGAAGGACGGAAACACAACGAGCCAGGACTTTGTGTTTCCGTCCGTCGTATTTAGTTATTTAGTTTTAACTCCAATTTTTGACTCTGTTTTATACAATAATGACGATTTTTGGCATTTTTCTTCTCAAAAACTTTAATAAATTTGACTGATGAGGGCTCCAATCTAAGCCGAAACGTCTCATTGTCTAGTATAAATTGAAAATACTTATGGTCTCTTTATTCTATTGACCTTACAAAAAGTGATTCATTGGATATACATACTTAAGAGGTCGAGACTTATACATATTGAACAAAACAGAAATTTTTTTGATTAAAAAAAATTGTAATGTAGAATAAAACAATAAATTAACAATGCACAAGTTCATCCATTGAGCACAATTTTTTTTATATATTCACCTAGTAAAAAAACAGCCACGGGGTTTGATAAATAAAAGTCAATATTTTCAAAAAGAATGCAGTGTTTCACTGACAATGAGATAGTTACGAATGTACAATAGGGTGGTCCAAAACAATTTTTTTCGAATTTTTATGGGGACACCCCTCAAATTTGTCCGAATCCGCACAAAAATAAATGCGTTTTTTTTTTGTTTTGAAAAAAATTATATTTAGGGGTGGCGCAAGCCCCATGAAGTTTAACATGTATTTCCCATAAGAAAAAAAGACGTTTTTGTAAATCTTATTCAGAATCCTCAATATTATCTCAATCGAGTTAAAACTCAACACTTCTCTTCACAATTAGCCATAGAATACGAATAAAATATCACTTTTCAAATGTCACCCCATAAGTCTTTTTTATAGGGTCCCAAAGAAACCCCATAAGTGAAAAAATGGGTTTTGCAAGTTTTTGGCGCTAATTATGATTTTTTTGTGTTTTTTTTAATGCGAATTGTTTCTAATATATAAAATGTGACTTTATACTGAAAATTAGATATTTTATGAATTGTTTAAGCAATTTATTATTGTTTTTAGCAATTTTCTCATAGAGTGTAGTTAGAAAGACGCGGTTTTTCACAAATTTTCCATTTGTTGTCCAATTTTCAATTAAACGGAAGTGATAGTTCATCAATGTTAACGATAGTGATTGTTTGAACAATGTATTATAATTATTAATAATATTATATTTGAATAATGCTAGAAAGATGCGAATTTTTTTTGTTAATTTCTGGCGTTTTGTCCAATTTTCATCTGTAGTTAAGTGATAATAAATTCAAGTTAACAAAATAATTGTTTAAACAATTTATTATAATTATCAATCATATTATATTTGAATAATGCTGGAAAGATGCGGTTTTTTTTAATTTCTGGCTTTTTGTTTAATTTTTATTTGGAGTGAAGTGATAATGAATTTAAGTTAACAAAATAATTGTTTAAACAATTTATTATCATTGTTGATAGTATTCTCTTTGCTTGATTGGTAGAATGTTGCGGTTTTTTCTAAAATTTTCCACTGTTTGTCTATTTCCTATTAGGCATGACTTAATTAATTAGATTTAGCAAAAATAATTGTTTGAACAAATTATTATTCTTTATGACTATCTTCATCTATATCAATTTCGCCTGATAGTTGCGGTTTTCTGGCCGTTTTCACCTTTATGTCCTTTTTTCACTTAAACAGGTAAGAATTAATTAAAGTCAACAAAAAAGTTGTTTAAACAATTTAATATTGTTCATAACTAACTTTTCTTAGATAAGTGCTAGAAAGTGGCGGTTTTTTCTAAGATCTTTCACTTTGCATCGCCTTTTCATTTATGAACAAGTAATAAGTCAAACACAACAAAAATGATTTTCCGAAAGGTATTGTTGGTTTAAGTGAATTATTTTTGCTCTTTTCACAATGCTTAAAAAAAATTGATTCAAAGAAAAAAAAGCTATTTTACACGAAAGGCAGAAATCAATATTAAATTGTTCGAACAACTTTTTTGTTGACTCTAATTAATTATTACTTCACTAAGTGAAATAAGGTCAGAAAGGTAAACATTGCCGAAAAATCGCAACTATCAGGAGCAATCGATATAGATGAATATAGTCATAAATAATAATAGTTTGTTTGAACAATTATTTTTGCTCAATCTGATCAATTATTAAGTCACGCCTAATGAAAAATAAACAAACAGTTGAAAATTTCAGAAAAAACCGCAACATTCTACCAATTAAGCAAAGAAAATATTATCAACAATGATAATAAATTGTTTAAACAATTATTTTGTTAACTTGAATTCATTATGACTTCACTCCAAAAGAAAATTAAGCAAAAAACCAGAAATTAAGAAAAAACCCGCATCTTTCTAGTATTATTAAATTATAATATTATTAATAAGTATAATAAATTGTTTAAACAATTATTTTGTTAACTTGAATTCATTATTACTTCACTCCGAAGGAAAAGTGGACAAAAAACTAGAATTTATGAAAAAAACGCAACTTTTCAGCATTATTCAAATATAATATTATTAATAATTAAAATAAATTGTTTAAACAATTATTTTGTTAACTTGCATTCATTATTACTTCACGTCAAATGAAAATTGAACAAAAAGCCAGAAATTAAAAAAAACCCGCATTTTTTCAACAGAAAAAAACCGCATCTTTTCAGCATTATTCAAATATACAGTAACAAATTTTATAAAGCATTATTGGTTATAATACTTATAAACTATTTTTTTTTTGAAAATGATGGTATTATTGTTTTTTTAATTTCGTATGTTCCTTCATCATCTGAATTGATGCAGATATTCTTGAAAATAACATAGGTGCAATTATATTTGTTAAAATGCAACAATTGTTAATCTTGTAAACAAATGAAATAAATAAACATAAAGCTTCGGGACTTTGGCCTGGAAAATAGTTTTTTTGCACTATAACTGCTTCCCATTTCGGTTAGAGAGACTTGCAGCCTATATTTCTATGTAAAATTGAAAATAAGCAATTGTTGTTATTTAATTTCAAATATTACAAAATTTTCATGTATTTAAAAAAGTGCCAAATCTTTGAATTTATTGAATTTGCTTACGAGATTAACAATTGTTCTATTTTAACAAATATAATTGAACCTATGTTATTTTCAAGAATATCTGCATCAAGCTTAAAATTAAATAATAACAAAAAATAATAACAATCGCTAATTTTTTATTTCACATAGAAATAGTAACTGTAAATCTCTCTCACCAAAATTTTAAGCAGTTTTAGCTAAGAACAAATGTTTTACAATCACAATTACCGTATTTGGCCATTTTTTATATAATTTTTTTATAATAATTAAAACATACAATAATAAAATTATTTGTATTCTGGGAGAACTTTTGCGTTGATTCAAGATGATTTTCATTATATGCAGACCGTTTTTGAAGAGCAAGTAATAATTATGTGAAAAATGTCGATTTTCTCATACTTTGAGTAAACACATACTAAATAAACAAATGCAAATTCAAAAATCTATTACCAAGGTGATCTTTGCAATTTAGTGCTCTGTAATTAACAACAAAAACATCGCAAATCGGGAAAAAATTGAAGTCTGTAGATTTTTTTGAACGAAAAATATGAGTTTGCTTCCACCGTGCAACGTTAGCGAGTATTTTTCCAAAGCAGCAACAACAGCTGACGAGTCACGTGACTTCATCGACCGCTGTGATTGGCTACGATCAGCGACGATCGTGGCCCGGTCGAAATCGCTGCGGGAGAAAATAGAGAGAAACCTAAACGCGCAACCGGAACCGGGACCGGATCGTGCTGCGCGCTGATTGGTCGACGGTTCCAATCGTAACCGTAATCGGAACCGGAAACCGCTCGTCTGAATACGGCTTTTACGGTCCATTTCAAGGTAGAATTCGAAACTTGTAACAATTTTCAAGTAGATATTATTAAAGCTATCAACTTCAAGAAATAGAATTTTAAAAAAAAATTAAAAAGTGATGGAGCGGAAGATAGTCAAAGTGGACAAAATGTGCCCCGGATACTGTATTATCCTATGTGTGACGGTTTCACACTAATTTTTCCTAATATTTAATTTTCCAGTTTTCATATTACGATGTCATCGAACAGCTTGAAACGAGTATATTATACGCTGCTAAAAATTTGACCCTCATCAATACATTTTGAGAATGTTTTCTTCCCTACATATTTTTTTTGCATAACAATGTAAAATAATGTTCAGGAAAAACATCTGCAGTTTCGGTTTTTCAAATTCTGCAAAAGAAAAAAAATGACAGCAAAAAAACAAATTTTTACAAAATCCTACATTTTCACCTACAATTCGAAATTTGTGACAATTTCCAAGTAGATATTATTAAAGCTATCACCTTCAACAAAAAAAATCAGAAAAAAAATTCAAAATTCATGGAGCGGAAGATAGTGAAAGTGGACAAAAGGTGCCCGGAAATCGTATGAACCCACTTATACGGTCCATTTGAAGGTGGAATTCAAAACTTGTGACAATTTTCAAGTAGATTTTATTGAAGCTATCACCTTCAAGAAATAGAATTAAAAAAAAATCAAAATTCATGGAGCGGAAGATAGTCAAAGTGGACAAAAGGTGCCC
>CAKNXH010059079.1:146055-167368 GCA_932178445.1 Andricus quercusramuli
TCCGGGCACCTTTTGTCCACTTTGACTATCTTCCGCTCCATGAATTTCGAATTTTTTTTTTTGATTCTATTTCTTGAAGTTGATAGCTTTAATAATATCTACTTGAAAGTTGTCACAAGTTTCGAATTACACCTTCGAATGGACCGTATAAGTGGGTTTATACCATTTTCGGGCACCCTTTGTCCACTTTGGCTATCTTCCGCTCCATGAATTTTGAATCTTTTTTTTCATTCTATTTCTTGAAGTTGATAGCTCTAATAATCTCTACTTGAAAATTGTCACAAGTTTCGAATTCCACCTTCAAATGGACCGAATAAGTGGGTTCATACGATTTCCGGGCACCTTTTGTCCAGTTTAACTATCTTCCGCTCCATGAATTTTGAATTTTTTTTTTATTCTATTTGTTGAAGTTGATAGCTTAAATAATATCTACTTGAAAATTGTCGCAAATTTCGAATTGCAGGTGAAAATGTAGGATTTTGTGAAAATTTGTTTTTTTGCTGTCATTTTTTTTCTTTTGCAGAATTGGAAAAACCGAAACTGCAGATATTTTTTATAAACATTATTTTACATTGTTATGAAAAAAAAAATATGAAAAATTGAGAATTAATAATTCGAAAAAATTAGTGTGCTCTTTAAATTCGAATTAGTAGACATTTTACTAATTCAATTAGTAGCATATTATCTGACTGTTAAATTAGTAATTTTATCACTTTCTACTAGATGAAATGGTAAGATTTAGGTTACTAAATGAATTAGTAAGGGTATTCTACTAATCTGCTCAGTAGTACCAACTTACCAGTTCAATGAGTAGCAATGAATTGCTAGGGGAACATAATTATAAATTTGTCTAATATTTACGTGAAAATATACTTGAAATAAGGTTTTATCAATTTACACATTAAATACTCAGATCTCATCCCGAAATATAGGACATTCTGAACATTTTCTATATTCAAAACAAAACACATATCAGTGCTTTCTGAAGCTTAATTCAGTGTTTCGTTGACTTTAAGACAACTTTAAGGAGTAATATAAGTATAATAAATTTAAATGTATACTAGTATAGCATCCTGATAAATAAACCAAATTTAATTAAGTTGAATCGTTTTTGTCACTATAAATATTATTATTTGTGAAATCTGCTTAGTTTCTTTGAGATGGGTGAGTTTTTGTTGAATATTAGTAATTGAGTGAATAGTTTAAAGGGGACTGGAAAAGCGCTGTTCAAAAAATGTAGGTTAATTAAAATTTATTTTCAGGAAAATTCAAGTTCTTCGAGGAATATAGTGTGCAACAATTGGCTGAAGCACTTGAAAATCAACTAGATACAGACACTGTGAAAAAAAATACTTATCTCTCTGCTGTAAAAATCAGCAGCTTGTTTGTATTTTTTTCTCTCTTTTGACTTTTTTTTTCTTTTTTTTTCTTCCTACTCAGGTTTAAAAGTAGTTTTTTGTTGAATTCAACTGCTTCTGATTAACAATTAATTTTTTTCGTTGAAATATCAACTACTACATTTCTCGTTTAGAATTAATCTTTTTTGGAATACAAATTTAATTTCTGAGTTGAAAGTGGACTCTTCTGTTAAAAATTAATATTTTACAAGATTCATCATTTTAATTAAAAATTCATCTCTGTGGTTGTAAAGTGAGCTATTTTGCTGAAAATTCGTTTTTTCTTCAACAGAAAATGAATTTTTCCAATTGAAAGTGTAATTATTCCAGTTGAATATTGGTTACAAATTTATCTCTTCGGTTGAAAATAATAAAAAATTTAACTATTGTATTTTAGTTTGAAAAATTACCATTTATAGTTTAAAAATCAACTATTCCAATAAATGTTTCATCATTTTAATTGCGAATTCATAAGCTTGGTTGAATATTGAATTTTTAACTGAAAATTGTAACTGAAAAATATAATTTTTATGTTGAAAACTCATATTTTTTGTTAAAAATTCAAATATTTAGTCGAAAATTCATCTTTTTTAGTTCAAAATTCAATTATTAAGTTGAAAATTCATGTATTTTGTTAAAAAGTCGTCTTTTTGCATGGAAATTAATCTTCTTATTTGCAAGTTCATCTTTTTGGTTTCAAATTCAACTATTCCATTTCTTGAGGAAATTTGATATTTTTTAGTTCAAGATTCAACTATTAGGATGGAAACTTTTTGTTGTGCAAAAATCCTCACTATTATTATAAATTTTTTTGTCTGGAAATTAATCTTGTTCTTCTAAAATTCAACTTTTGGATAAGCAATCAAGTATTCCAGTTAAATATTTACAACTTTAGTTGAAAATTAATCTTTTTGGTTAAAAACACAACTAATTGGTTGAAAGTTAAACGCTTTTGTTGAAAATTCATCTATTTTCCTGAAAATTTATCTATTTGGGTTCAAAATTCATCTATACCAGGAAAAGACTCATCATTTTATTTGAAAATTCATCATTTTGTCTGAAATTTTTTTTTGGTGTGGAAAATTTGTTTGTGTGTGAAAATATAATTGTTTTTTTAACTGAACATTTATCCATTTGGTTGAAAGCTTGTCTTTTTTATTTTAAAATTCATTTCTTTTCTTGAAAAAATGTATTTTTTCTTGTAGAAAATCATTCGTTATATTTCAAAATCAATCTTCTTATTTGAAACATTATCTTTTTGGTTGAAAATTCATCTATCCCAGTTAAATATTCATCATTTTAGTTCAAATTTAACTATTCCATTTTTGGTTTAGAACTGATCTTTTTTAGTTCAAAATTCAACTATTTGGTTGAGAATTTATGTATTTTGTTGGAAAATCATCTTTTTTTGGTAGAAATTTAATCTTTTTGGTTCAAATTCCAATTTTTTGGTTAAAACTTGATCTCTCTTGTTTAAAATGGAATATTTTTACTCTAAACTTTAAGAATTTGAAACGGTTTGAATTGAATTTAATACAAGACCCACACCAATTTCACCCAAATATGCACTGAGTTTCAAGTATAAGAAGATAAAATGAAAATGCGTTTCATTTATTATTTAAATTCATAGACTGCAGAGACAAATTCAAGAAACAATTTATTATGTTTTTAATATTATTCGATTATTTAATTATTTATTGGTGCCAACATATTCAAGAATGTTTTGTAATATAATTTGTCACAGCTTTCTAAATTAAAAATATCAATTTAATCCCCAGAAACTGGAAAAAATATGTACAAAAAAAATTGCGAAACTGTATACTTATTCCGAGTCGATTGTTTCAAAAAATGTGGAATATTTGAATGACTGCGTACTATAGAAAAATTATACCTGAAAAAAAACTTGAGATATCTGGATAAAACCTGAAAAAGGGAATTTTTTTCAGGATTCGGGTAGACACCTTATTACACATTGTTGCTATTTTTACAGAAAATGGAAATTATTTTTTATATTTTGCAGATTATTATATGCGATTCTTTCAATTATTGCATTATGTTCAAATAGTTTTATCTAACTAAAAAAACAGTTACGACTTCGCAGTTGTTTTTGTCTTGTAAAACCTGTTAACGTTATGAGGTTATTAAAATTTTAATTTTGATTATTACTATAACATGTTTTCAACTCAGATTGCAATAAACTTTTCATAATCGGATCTAATCCGACTTTAATAGTTTATTATTGTTCTGCAATAAAATTATCTTCATTGTAAAATCATTTTTTTAAATTTAGTTGAAACTAACGTTTAAAATAGTAACTAGCAATACATTTATCAATTCATTTGGTAGTACAATTACCAATTGCTTCAGTAGATACAGTTACTAATTCATTTAGTCAGTTATTCTTACTTATTGAATTAGTAGATTTTTATTAATTACCAGTAAACGAATCGGCACTATTTGAATTAGTAGAAAACTACTACCAATTAATAGTTTTCTACTAATTCAGATTTACAGAGTGGAACCGTCACCATATACGTCTCGAACTTCAGCCCAATCGAAGAAGGTTACTCTGCCAAAATTTACTGCGTTCTTGTAAATTTCTTAGAATCAAATATGCTTTGAATTTAGATCTGCCAGGAAGAAAATAGTGATCTTTGTGATTGTATGCTAAAAGTTGCAAAGACTTTTTTGTCATTTTCTGCTCAGCACCTTTTGGGCCATTTACGGTTCGTTTAAGAAAGGAAATATTTCTTTCAAAAGGGAAAGCAGAAGTCGAATAAAGAGGACCTGAGCGTCGAACATTCTCTGCTAAGTGTAAAAGAATACGGACTTTGAGAGTCATGGCTGAAGTTCCGTATAATATTTCGAATTGAGCTACAAACTTAATTAAATCTTCTTAAAATTTATCAATATTGCTTTGAGTTATGACACTTTTTGACAATGCATACACTGAGTTTACGAACAGTGCATATTGTTTCATTATTTGCTTTTGTAATATTCCTGTACAAACTAGAATACTGAAGTAAAGAAGCCAAGCCTTCCACAGAGTAGCCTTCTACTTACTTTTATCACTTATTCTTCCGCAACGTCTGAGAGTGTCTCGAGGAGGTTTTTTGAGAAGCAGAAGGTCATCTAATAGCTTTTTTTGTGCAGATTTTAACATTTTGTAACATGTCTATGCAAACCATACCACAAAAACTGAACCAACATTTAACTCCTCTTACAGAGGTACCTACCTTTAGTGCTTCTTTAAAATCTAATATATGAGATTCGTGACTTCTCATTTTTGAATAACTTTCCAAGAAAGGAAATTGAATAACATTGACATGGGTACCACGCTGGTAGCAGTAACTACAGTTATCGTAAAGGATACATTATATCTATTATATTACATCTATTATATCTATTTTGTAAATGGTGTTGCTTGGGGACTCCATTTTCTGTTCACAGTGAAGTGGATCTCTTCAGCAAGCAAGCTTAGAGCTTGTAAGCTAAATACTCTAATAAAAAGATTCACCAAATCTGCTTTTGGTTCGTGTTCTACCATCATCATTTCTACTAAGAATACTATCTTATAGCGTATGCTAGTAGACAGATCAATGATAATAATTGGAATAGGCCAAAAACCTTTTTTCGAGCAATGATGTAGAGGAGCACCATCTCTACTGATCATACAGAAAAGTGTGTTAGGAAATAATTTTTTAGCTACTTTGTACAATTGTCTATTGCCTATGTCTAAATGAAATTATCGGAAGATGATTCAGGTGCAGATTCAATTTTTTCAATCACACAATAGCGCATTTCTTCATTTTCTAACATGAGTCTCACTTGGTACACAAAGTCTACTGACAAAAAGCTTTTCACTGCTCAGATTAACAACGTTTTCAGCTTTGAAAATTGAAAATATTATATCTTGACCTTCAATTTCTTTCTTCGATAATGAGCATATTGATTCATTCTTACAATTCTTGCAAGAAAAATAGAACATAATTTTATCTCAGGGTAGATTAAAATTTTTGTCTATGAAGTAATTCGAAAGATTGAGGTACTGAAATTCTGACCCCGCGCACAGTTTCAGGACATCAGTTAAGTGTGCTCGTGCATGTAAAGGTAAGCCAAAGACAGTACTAAATGCCATTATCATTTGCGTAACGACGGTATGATCATAGTAAGATCCTCTGGCAAATGTTGACGTTCGATTTACCGACAGTAGGAAAATCTGCGGAAATTTTGTGTTTCTAACTTCTAATAAAGTTTTAATGATATGAATTGCTGATGAAATACACTTTGAAGCTAATTTTGAAGCAATATTTGCAGGTCTATTTTCATCTGCATTGTCATGCATTACTATTTGGTACTCTAATTGGTAAATAATTATTAGAAGTACATATTTTAATGTGTTTAGAAGTGGCGATTAATATTAAAATAAACAATTCATATAATGTCGTTTTGTAATAACTATTCAACAATTAATGAATAATCAATTGCTAGTTCTACCATGATTAAACATTTTATGATAAAATTATTCACACTTAGAATACCAAATATAATTAAACAAAGATATTTATAAAAAATAAGAACTATGAAGTTAACTGAATCTTAGCAGATAATTGAGACATTAAAATTGTATCATGTTTCCCATATGTCTAGAGAAATTCAGACTAAATAACCAAAGATGGGCACCGTTGTGTACCGAAACGTCTGAAGCAATTCCAATATAAAAGTATTAATTTCCATTGGAACCTGGAGTAGTATAATTTGCATAAATAATCTCGAGCTACTAATACAATAACTTAGTTCAGGAAAACGGAAAATGATTCACATTGCTAGTTTTGATTCGAAAAATAATCGAAAAAGGTACTTTGAGCAAATATTGACTTAATAGCCAAGTATAATCCGCAAGGTTATCAAACAAAAAGCACTGATCTGCATATGGGTCATTCTCCGTCACAGTGTATATTTTACACGTGTAAGCGCCTGGTTTCGGAAAATCGAGTCACCTCAATAATTGACCAATAGGAGTGCTTCTTGTGCTGATACTTTATAAAAGCATGACTAGTAATGCTAATAATGCTTTCATAAAGTATAAATAACCCTAATAGCACGAAAAGTTCCTGCAACGTTCCAGCGGAACGTGCAAAATGTCCGCCGCTTAGAACATTGCAAGAAAGTTCCACTGGAACATTCCACAACTAAATTACAGTTATTGTTATTATTATCAATAAATATCGCGTAAACCGTAAGTAATAGGTCAAAATCGATGTCAGTTTATGACATGGATATCATATTATAGTGTAGTATATGGGGTACTCAATACTAAAGAATTTCATCCCTTTTTACCTATCTCTTACGGTTTACGAGATAATTGTTGTTAAAAATAACAATAATGGGAGGTTATTGTTAGGTTCCACTGGAACGTTCCTAACGGGCGGACATTTTACACGTTTCGGGAACGTTCCGTGCTATTAGGAAAAAAATAGAAGAAGAATTGGTCAATTACAAAGTTGAAACACGAAATTTATAATGTAAAAATACGAATTGAATAATATATACGTACGCGCCCGGTTTTCTCATGGAGATTTTGACTTTTTAAGTTGCCTATAGTAACGGCTTCGCTCAGTCAAGATTGTGGCTTTGTAATCGGGATCGAGGATCAACTTCTTACATTTTTTCCTATTTTCACGCATTTTATCTGTTCACAAAAAAGTTTTACATCAAAAACTTCATTATAGAGGAACTAGGATGAAGGTTCCTGAGAGAGACTTTCATTCTAATCGACGTGATCACGTCTAACACATTTCCAGTTTAGGGATGCGATTCGTACTCACCTGAAACTCTGCCGATAAGTGATATAGCTCATAAGGCGTGTAACCAGGTAACTCATTGTGCGGTTAACAATTAACTGTTTTTTTATTTAAAGTTATTCGAATGCGACTTTTAAAATTAGAAATGTATCAACGTAGTACAACGTACGAATATGCGGTTAAAAATGGTAGACTATTTGGTACCATGGTGAAGTGAACAGTGGTCGAACTGTTGTGAAGGTTGGGGTAACGGAGATAGAATCACAGTGATTGGTTACTGTTTACACTTTGAAAATTCGCGCCTGTTCTTCATCGTCATAAGTTAGCAGGAGGGTTTGTTTGACATTGATATTGATACATCGATTCCATATTTATTTGGAAGAGTGCTTTAGGTTAGAGAACATTGTTTCTTCTTGTTACAATGTTTCTGTATATTTGGCTTCGTTCCTAAAAACGCTTTTTAGTAGTGGAAAAATCCTTAGTTCCTCGTTTCAAAGTGAATAAATGTGAAATGGTGTATAAATATCCCATCGAAATGGAAGGCAACGCATCGGAAATTTGCAATGTTAAAGCTTTCGCAGGTATGTATTTTTGTTTTTAATTTTGTTTCTTGTTATAGATTACGTGTGTTCGCAAGAATTCGTATTCCGAAATCTTCTCCTTGCTTATTATTGTTTTGCAGGCACAAATGCAAAATTACAGGCCGCCTTTTCCACAGAAAATCGATCCAGAAATCTATCGGAAAAAACTGCATTAACTGTAAGTGAAAACACAATGGACGATGAAAATTGTGCAAACTACAAAATCAAACTTCAAAGGTAGTAGAAATAGTATTTTTTTCTACCACTATTTTTTTTATTATTGTCCGTATTTGTTCAACAAAACTTTTTTTGACAATTAAAATCAACTTTGATTTGTTTTTTAAATTAAACTCAAATACGTGACAGTTTTGAGAAACTTAACATTTTCCTAGTTAAAATATCATGTGCTATTTAAACAATATATGTATATAAAAGTAGATTTTGAAAAACTTTGGACCCAATGCATTTCAAAACAGACAGGTTGTGCAACCTTATATCATAGATTTATTGACTTTCAAACGATGTTGGTTTCTAAATAAAATAAGACGACATGTGTTTTATACAGTTTTGAGGAAAAATCTCATTTTCGCAAAGTTATGAGTAATTGAAGTTTTAGGGTCTTTCGAAATTTTTTTCTGATTCTGATGCGAGTTTAATAAACTTCTTTCGAAACCTGCCACGAAATTATCAAAATCTTGAAATTTAAGGAAACGGCGACTGTTTATCTTGAAATATAACAATTTGATTCTACCAAAAACGTAACATTTATTTCTCGGTGAAAAATGTTCGCATTTTTCTCAAATACAATGAAAGACTCGACAAAATACTAACAAAAAAGTTTGATCGCTATGCGAAGTTTCTTAAAAAAACCTCTTTAATTTTTAATACCTTGTATGTATGTATGTATGCATGTATGTGTGTGTGTATAGTTAATCTCTCCCTCTTATGGGTTTGAGGGCCTCTGCTCCCTGTACATATATTTACATTTGATCCTTAATCTAACTGAACCGCTGCTTATATTCTAATGTTTCGCCTTACTTATAATAATAAGAATTATCTTAATACTAATAATTCTACAAATAAACCATCTTCCAGGGCTTCCGTTTCCTCTTATCATAAAAATAGATTTTCCAGGATTTGAAATAAACTTTTTGTTATTTACTTTCCTTCAATTGGATTACCCGTTTGGCTCTGTCCTGTTCCCTTGCTTTCTCTTACTTCTTCCAATTCATTCATACGTGACTCCCTGTCCATTACCGTCCAAAATCCTTTTTAAATACTCGACTGTCCATCTTCCTCTCCTGTATACCTCTCTAATATATGTGCCCATGACTTCATTCCGTATCCACATGCTCTGCACAGATTGTCCTCCTCATCCGTCAAATATCTACAAGCTCTCACTCCTTCTCCCATTCTAAACCGCACCAGCCTATGCCATTCGTCTTCCTATTTTATTTTTTGTAAATATTCTGGTTCCGTCAACCCTTTGACCATCATATACTATCTATGGTACCTCGAATTCATGATCGGCGACTAATTTCCCTCTTTGTCTTCATAAATTTCTGTTAACCAAGAAGTTGAGTACGTAAATGTTATCTATTGGCCCCAACCCTTCTCTAAATCCCGTCTGATTGTGTAGGATACTTTTTTCTCTTCTACCTGACTCTCTAACCTTGTTCTTAGAACTTTTGCGTATATTTTTTAACCGACTGGCATGAGAGTGATCCCTCTGTACTCCTCTACCTTTTTAGCCTCCCCTTTCTTGACAAGCGGTACCACCAGCCCTGTCATCTATGTCATCTACTCCTCCGGCCACCCTTCTCCTTTCCAGAACTTGTTGCAGACCTTTGACATTCCTTCCCTAACCTCTTTTCCTTCATAATTCATCGCTGCGTTCTTGATACCATCCTCCTAAGTAGCCTCGTTTCTTTTAGCCTATCCGTCGCCTCATCGACTTCGTCTCTTGTCATTTCGTTCCCGTCCTCCATTTCTTCCTGAACTATCCTTCTATTTTCTCCTTCGATCCTATTTTGGTCTCCTGCTAACAAAACCCTTGAATTATTCCTCTACTCACCCATTTCAATTTCTTCGTTCACGCCCTTCCATCCTCCTCTTTCCCTATTTATCACATCCCGGACCCTACCTTCTTTAATCGCTTTTTTTACTTCTTTCTAGTTTATCTCCTTTTCTTTTTGCTTTTTCCTTTCCAGCATCCTCTCATGTTCTCTTTTTCTCCTGTTTTACTCCGCCTTCTCTGTTTCTCCTTTTCTCCATTTTCTTATAAATCTCACATTCTCTCTTTACTCTCCCTGCATTCCTCCTCGCAGCAGCCTCTCTTTCCCTCTATTTCCCTTCCCCCTCTTCTTCTATATACACAAACCACCGCTATTTTAACTTTTCCAATTATAATCCTTCTTAACATTGTTCCATCCTTTTCCTCCCTGCCCTCCTCTGTTCTCTGTTTTACTGCCATTTTTTTTCTCATCCCTGAGACCATGCCGCCCATCCCTCTACCTTTAAGGTGTTCCTTTCTTGCTTCTTGAATTCTCCACACGTAACCTTTAGGTAACATCCTTATCATCCCCTTCCCGTCCTTATAATCCGCCCAGGATTCACTCATTATTATCACATCCCACTTTTCTAACTCACGCCAAAAACCTTAATTCTTCTTCTTCAAACCTGACACATTCCAGAAGCTTATTTTCGCGGTTTTCTCCTTCCCTCACCTATCCTCCTCACTTTTATTCCGCCTTGCCGTTTGAAAATCCCTCTTTTTGATTTCTAAGCTCTTTTGCATCTTCTTTTTTTCTACCTTTCTCAACTATTTTTCCCTTTTTCCTTATTTCTTCTAATTCCTCGTCCCAGAAGCATTTCTCCCCATTTATTCATAATTTGTCTCCCTCTATCCATACCATGCGCCCTTTTTTCCTCTCTAACCATGCCCTCTGCTCTATTTACGATCTTCTCTTCCTCTCCCTGCATGCCAAATCCCACTGCTAGTCGCATTCACCTTTCCTTACCATTCATCCAGACTCCTATTCAAGCCCGCGCTAACTAGCTTCTTGAGGCGCTGTAACTTTCAAGGTCTCCCGCGCTTATGGCCCGTGCCTGATTCCCTTCTCTCTGCCCCCCCCCCCCCCCCCCCTGTTCAGCGTCTCTAACGTCTTTTCACCGCTACTGTCAACTTCTCCCTTCTTCCCACTAACCACGCTGTCAACCTCGCCACCTCTTGTCTCATCTATTGCCTGCCCTTTACACCTTTGCCTTATTATTTGTAGAAAAAATTCGAGTAATTTTAAGAGATATTTAGAAGTTTTGAGAAGATTCAAAATTAATTTGGAACTTGAGATTATTTCAAATAATTTAAACAAAGTGTGCGTACCGACAAAATCCGGCTATTCGTACCGAAATTTCAGTGCAAATAGCGACGGCCTACTTTAAAACAGAACGTAGATTTTTTCAGATTCCGAACAAAAAATGTAGAAGCTTTTTGAAAATTGTACAAGGCTTCAAAAGAATAAAAACATTTTCTTAAAAATCCTAGGAAAATCGAGAATGATTTTTCAACTTGAAGAATTATTTAAAGAGAAAAATTTAGAAAAATTTATAAACATTTCCGAAATTGTCAAAGTAGAATCTGGAACATTTGAAGAAAAGGTTTTTAATTCAGCAGCATTTTATAAAAATTCAAATCATTTCAAAATATATTCAAAAGTTCTGAAAAAATTTGAAAAATAATATAAGATTTAAACTAATTTGGACAACGTAAAAGCTTAGCTACATTAAGAATTTTTCCTCACTCTAAAAAATTAGAAAATGAATTATGTTGGCAAAATGAATCATAGACATATAAAATACAAGCTGCTTTCAAAATGCATCTCAAAGTTAAATTTTATGCATATTAAACTAGGGTAGGGTGGGGCGAGATGAGCATATGGGGTAAGATGAGTCATTCAATTTTCTCGCAGGCTATCATTCCTTTTGTAACTGCTCTTTGTTCTAATATCAGGAGGAACGTTATCTAACTTCTTTAAAAAAATTGTCGATTAATGTTGAATAAATTTGGAAAAAACAAAAGTAAAAATTTTAAGACCTGAATTCTGCTATTTTGCATTTGGTTAGAAAGTCTAAGAATCACACAAAATCACATTTCATAGTTTTTTCCAGTGGTTATTTAGATAGCTTATGTATTAAACCTTAGGTTTTAAACAGATTTGCATATAATCGTAAAACAGAAATAGGTGAAATTTTTATTTGATTTGCAATTGTCATATGGGGTGGAATGATCCACTGTTTTGAGGCGGATTGAGCCACCTCTTCCTGTGCATTAACCTAACATTTTAGTGTAGCTAGCAGTAGGTTAGTATTAGAAAATAATATGAGTTGCTGGCAACGAGAAGAGAGCACTGTTGATGTGGTATATTTCTCACGTAACTTTGTTTAAAAACTCGCTAAATGCTATTAAAATGAGAGAAACATTATTGTGGTTGAAAAATACGACAATCATATAAAAACACAGCTTAAAATCCCAGTATATATGAAATTAAGCGTCATGTAGTAGACCAATCTAATATTTTGGAGTTTTCTCACTGTAGAATTTAAGTTTTACTGAGACAATGTACACATGTAAGTCAAAAAACCGTTCTATTTATTTCTGTAATATAATTATTAAAAGATATGTACATATAAATCGTTTTTCGATTCACTGTTTGTAGATTTAGTGACCGTTAAATAATGCAAATGTTCGGTTAATTTTTTGAGAAATATGTGTAATGTATGTTTTCGTTTTAATAAAAAATGTTTGTAGAATATAGATAACGACCTACTTTCAAGCAATAAAAAAGACAACTATGCTCATCTCGCCCCACCCCGTCCTACATATTGTAATGATTTTTTCTTTTTTAGAATTATTAGCCATAGTGACTCTCATTTTTTCATATATCTTTTTCTCTTTATTTGTGAACAGCATTAGGTTTCCAATTATTTCTGATTTTTATTAATGCGATCCAATGTAGAAGCCCTGATCGGGCCGTATCTGTTGGATTAGTATTACCGACATTTCCCCTCCGGATCGTAAGAGAATAGAAAAGTGGGGGCGATGCATGGGGCTGAATTCAATATTTTCACTACACTGATGTAGAATACAAGTCTGAGAATTCAAAATGCGATGTACCAGTCATACATTCCATTACGAATTGGATGAGAGATGCCGGAACGGAAACTGAAAACGATGATACTATACTTTCACCATTATTACAAATATGACCAAATTATTATATAGAATATGATCAAATATGAAACAGTTGTGATACGAAGATAATACAGTCGGAACTATCAATAAGGCCGCTACGAATGGGAGCACTTCCCCTGATCCTTGCTCGAGCTCATCGAGACGCTTCCCGCATTGTTACGCTGACTTCGAAATTCTAGTCAACCGCTACGAGTAGTGCCGCCGTAGAAATCGCAATTTTTATGATTTTTAGGAAGTGTTTCTTATATTATGAATTTTATATTATCGACAAATATTATAGAATATGAAAATATCATAATTAATATTCGATGTATTTGGATGATATAAGAAAAACTCTCATAAAAACCATAAAAATTGCGATTTCTACGGTGGCACTATTGGTAGCGGCTGACTGGAATTTCGAAGTCAGCGTGAGAATATGGGAAGCGTCTCGGCGAGCTTGAGCAAGCATAAGGGGAAGCGGCCTTATTCGTAACAGCCTTATTGATAGCTTCGACTATAGTATTATTCAAATGATACGTCATCTCAGAGCAAGTGAAGTTGAATATACAGGCTGTCGCAAAGTTCTTGTTACAAAAAAAAGGCAGATTCCTCGCAAAATTCTAAGATATTTTTTGTTATTGCCATTTAAAGAAAAATCAATATTAAAAAAGTTATTCGCGACTGAAGAGAGCCAACCACGGTGCTTCACGTGCGGTTTACGCGTCGCTTAGTGCCGTTATCCAAGCAAACGTCGCTAAGGACAACGTTACGGCGTGTGTCAAGCGCCGTGGTTGAATTTCGCTAGGAATCTGTCATTTATCTCTGTAACGCGAACTTTGCGACATCCTGTATAATGTTCCATAATAAAATATGTCATATCTTACAACCTTACAGATCTCAAGTGATGAATAACCACAACAAAGGGCGGGTCGTGATAAGGGTTTGTGAAGTTAGGACTTTGATTTCGTTCCTCCCGAGCTTGAGTATTTTTCTTGCTCGGTTAGAGTTAAGCTTGAAGCCTATTTTGAACACTGAAAAACGAGACTGAACAATTCTGGTAGGAAGACATGCATGCTTAGGTCAAGTCATTAAAAACACAGCACTCTCAATTAATAAAAGATGACGCCGGAAAGCGCGGTCTTTATTGATAACAAATTAAAACTTTACAAATAAAATAGACAGAACTTGTTGCTTGGCGAACGCGGACTGACGAAACGAGAGAAGAGAATTCGGAGACCGAGCAACAAGACTAAGGGTAAGACAGAGAGAGCACGAAAACGATGAGACCGGCTTAGACACAAAGCTTGATGTCATGCAATAAGAAAATAAAATGTAGGACGAATCTAAGAATTATAGATGTAAAAGGAACACAATGAAATAAAATTAAAAACACAAATTCAAAATTCATAAAACAGTGAACTAATGTCCAATTCACAACATTCCGCCCGCTTTTCCTCTCAGACGAAATAGACTCACGATGACTGAATTTAAGATGAACGTGGAACAGGACACAATTTAACGGTTGGTCGATCAAGTGTGCTAGCCTCTGTCTTAATAGTAACAACCCGAACAAGGCCATCCTTGCCAGGGTGAAGATGTAGAACCCGACCCATAGGCCATTGATTAGGTGGAAGGTTCTCATGTAGAATGAGAACTGAATCTCCAATCTGTATGGGTATGGGTACCTGGGGTAAGAGCAAAAATGTCCGTTGGATCATCTAACTGAGCTCTGAGAGGCCTAGAATTAAGGTAAGCCTCAATTTGTGTTAACGGAGTCGTAATTTCTCCAATCGTCAATTTAGTTTCTCCAATGATTCGACGCAGATGGAATTTCGTCGATTCAACTGCACCTCCCACAAAGCTCCGAAGTGAGGTGCTGCAGGAGGATTAAATCTTCACTGAGTACCATACGAAGTAAGATATGTAGCGACGGAAGCGAACTCTGCTGATTCTTCAGAAAAAATTTCCTTCAATTCACGATCTCCTCCCACAAAATTCGCACCCTCGTCACTAGACACGTTCGACAAAGACCACGAGGAGAGGCGAAACGAATATAAGCAGCTATAAAGGCTTCTGCAGTGTAATCGGAAACCAACACGAGGTGAACTGAGCGGGAGGCACAACAGACGAAACTGCAAATCCAGGCTCTGTGGGAATGGTCACCTCGTCCTTTGGAGATGCGAACATTGATGAGTCCAGCATAGTCTACTCCAGTGTTGATGAATGCTCGTTCGAGTGGAGTTATGCGGATTGAAGAGGAATCACCCATCAGCTGCTGCAGAATATTACCTCTATTTCTGACGCATGGAATTCACCGATGAATCAACGCTCATACCAAACTGCGACCTCGAAGAATCCAATAAGATTGTCGTAATGTTCCAAAGTTGAGTTGGACACCCCCATGTAGAAAAAGAAGATGACAAACACGGATGATGAGAGTTGTAAGAATGGACTCCGCAGGTAGATTCAACGGATGCTTCTCATCATAGGTTAAAAGGGAACGCTTTAAGCGACCTCCTACACGAAGAAGTTGGTCATCAAAAAACGGAGTCAACTTTCTCAGAGTACTACTCTTAGAAATCTGCATTTTATTTTTCAGAGCGATGATTTCATTGGAGAAAAATCGATTTTATTCTCGCTGTATCCAGAAAAAAGAGCCGTTCGAAGATCTGATGCTGAAGATCTGATGATAGAACGACATTTCAAGGCGTCTCTGAATCGAAGACACCAAGCAGTGCCTCGTCGCAATTTGTCCAAAGATGAATAGCGACTCAGAAGCTCACAAGGTTCATTAACCTTGAGACGCTCCTTGGATCTGCAGGGATGTTGACGGGTTTCATATGCTGGAGTTGATTGTATCCTTCCATGAATTTGGAATACGCTTCGTGAAGATGAATATGTCGCTTGAACCGCTCTTCCCTATAAAGTAACATGCGAAGAGCTGCAGAATAAGAATCTCCTAATGATGTGACGTCACCCTTGATTGGAAGACGCACGACGTATCTCCCATATTTAGTCCTAGAGTGAGTCTTTTCAATATGTTTTTCACACTCTTCTTCCTCATTTATTCGGAAACTGTAATATATACTAACCGTGATGACCATTTGTCGACCGGTTGTCCTAAGGCAGATAAAGCTTCGATGTTATCAACCGCTGCATTATAAACCTCTTTCAGAGCATTCGAAGACTCAGCTTTCATTGGCTGAATTGAAAGAAGCTCAGCCAAATGAGAGGTGATAAGAACTCTTTTATTTTCAAATCTCTTCGAAAGCAGACCCCGGCAACGTTGATAATTGCCTTGTGTTATCACAATTCGATGAAGTAGTTAAGCTGCTTCACCTGTGAGACTATATTTTAAGCGATCAAGCTTCTCCACTAACGAGACTCCAGGATTTGAATGAACCAAAGATGTAAACAAATCCTTGAAATTTGCTCACTCCGTATAATTTCCAGAGAATTTAGGCAATTAAATCTTTGGCATCGATCGATAAGAGAATCCAGCAATTTTTGGGGCTGAATCATTCATCGACGTAGAAGCAAGGTCATTAGAGAGTTCTTCCAGTTGGTCCATAAAGGCTCCCTTCGCGACTAGATATGCTTCTTTATTGGTTGCATAGAAATGACTAGTGATATAAATGTTCGTGGCAATATGATCGTGAACCTTCACTAACTCCCAATGTTATGCCTGAAAACGCGTGCAATTTTTCTCCAAGGACTCATGTCTTGGGACCAAAGTTCCTTTAGTGATCTGTTATAATTTTTTAGTATTTTCAAAAGCAGTTTGGATCCGAGAGCAAAGCTCGGTTTTCTTCAAAAAATAACTCGAAATAGACATTGTAAACAACAGAGAATCGACACACGTTGAAGTATGAATCCGCGAATACAATCTTTAAAAATAAACAGTTCGCCAATAAAAGAATTATTATTCTTACTCAAATTGTTAACAAGTTCAAAAAGTCCAAATGCATTGAATTAATGTTCAGAAGTCCTTTACAATATTTAATTCTTGGAATTTATATCACCACATCGAAAGACGGAGAAATCACGATGAAATTGAATAAAGTCTGAAAGTCCGAGTGTTAGTGCTAAAATCAATCAAAATGGCACTCCCAAAATAATGTACAGTTTCTCGATTTGAATCGATGATAATAAAGGTTGAATGTTGTCGACTTACCAGACGCTGAATTATAAACAAAAATCTGGGTGGTATTGATAACTCAATGCTCACCGATCTATCGAACCCGTGTAAAGGTTACGAAATCCATGGACACCTGTCCATGTAGTAATTAAACTGCAGTTAGAATAGAAGAATCAAACATTTTCAACTAATTTCTCAATCTTTGAAGAACTTTGCAATATTGAAAATTATCAGAATCATTTAAAAAACTCTTTCCACACAAAAGTCCTGAAACTGCAGCTAAATAATATTGAGATAAGAGGGTTGAAGTTGAAGAGTGGAGAAGAAAGGGAGGGCGTGGAAGAGCTGCTACAGAGCATAGGGTGGGTTAAAGGCAGGGTAGGGAAAATTGAATTGGAGGGGAGGAAAGAGAAGGAAGTGGCGGTTGTGGAGTTGGAGAGCTGGGAAGAAAAGTTGGGGGTAATGCGGAATAAGAGTAGGATACAGGATGAGGAAGTTTTCATAGATCACGATTTGACGAGAAAGGAAAGGGATGTACAGAGAATGCTTTATGACAGGGCGAGGAGGGAGAAGAGAGACAGGAGATCGGCGAAGGTAGGATATAGAAAAATAAGAGTAGACGGGAAGATGTGTGTGTGGGATGAGGAGAGAGAGGTGTTGAAGGAAGTGCAGGGGGATTTGTTTCGTAGGAAGTAGGGGGGTGGGGGTAACGCAGGGTAGAGGAGTAGTGAAGGTGCTGTACGGGAACGTAGCAGGGGTAAAGAAGAAGGACGAGGAGAACTGGCGGTATATCCAGGAATTTGATGTTGTTGGACTGGTAGAGATGTGGGTAGAAAGAAAGGAATGGGATAGAATAGAGCCAAAGCTACCAAGGGGGTATAGGTGGAGACTTAAGGAGGCGGTCAGAGTGAAGAAGAAAGAAAGGGCCAGTGGGGGTATTATAACCGGGGTTAGAGATGGATTAGAGGAAAAAGTTCATGGAGAGAAAGAGGGGGAGGGAGTGCAAATGAGGGAAATAAAAATAGGAGGGATAAAGTGTAAGTTTGTGACAGTGTACAACAAGGATGGGATGGAAAGAATTAAAGAAAGAGTGGAAGACCTGCTGGGCGAAAGAGAAGAGGGTATGGTGTTACTGGGTGGGGACTTTAATGCGAGAATGGGGAGCGAAGGGGGACTTTACAGGGAAGGGGAGAGCTTCGAGAGGAAATCGAAGGATAATGTAATAAATGAGGAGGGGGAGATTCTAAGGGACTGGATGGAGGATAGAGGGTGGGCAGTGGCGAATGGTATGGCAAATGGGCACGAAGAGGGAGAATACACATATGTAAGTAAGGTGGGGGTATCGGTGATAGATTATGCGGTCATGAATATGCAAGGATGGGAGGAGACGGAAAAATTCGCATTAGAGGGGAGGGTGGAATCAGACCATCAGCCATTGAGTCTGTGGATAAGAGGTGAGGGTGGCGGAAGACAAGGCAGGGAAGAAGTCTCGATAGGGGAGAGGGTGACCTGGACGAGGGAGGCGGTGGAGTAGTATCAAGAGGAGCTAGGAAAGGTACGCTTTGGAGGGGAGTCGGTGGAAGAGATATGGGAGGATCTGAAAGAGGAGGTGAAAGGATGTGTGCAAAAGAAGGTATTTAGAAAGGAGAAGAAAGGAATGGTGAATCCGTGGTGGGATAGGGAATGTAAAAAGATGAAGAGGAAGGTGAAGAGGAAGTACAAGAAGTGGAAAGAGGGTAATGCGAGAAGGGAGGAGTACGTAGAAATGAGGAAGGGGTTTAGATTGGTGTGTAAGAAGAAAGAACAGGAAAAGGAGAAAGCTCTGGAAGAGGAGTTAGCAAATGTTAAGACAGAAGGGGACGTTTGGAAGATAATAAGTAGGTTTAAGAAGCGTAGGGTGGGGGTTAGCGAGAAGATAAGGAGTGAGGAGTAGAGAGAGCTTTTCAAAGAATCATTCAAGGGCTCGGATTCAGGGAAGAAGGATGGGGGAAGTAGAAGAGCGGGGGAGGCAGAGATGGAGGAGTTGAATGACGAAGAGATAGAGAAGCAGATAAGGAAGTTGAAAAGGTCAAAAGCAGCAGGGCTGGATGGGGTAGAGAACGAAGCATGGCTGTTTAGTACACAAGAGGTTAAGGAGAGGCTGAAGGAGGTAGTGAAGAAAGTATGGAGGGGCGAGGGATTCCCAGGAGGGTGGAGAGAAGGGCTAATAGTGCCACTGTATAAACAGGGGATAGAGATAGGCAGGAAAATTATAGAGGGATTACGCTAATGAATACGGCGTATAAGGTATACGCGATGGTGGTGGCAGAGAGACTGCGGAAGGATGTCGAGGGGAAAGGAATATTGCCGGAGACGCAGGCGGCATTTAGGGCGGGTAGGAGTACTATCGACAATATCTACGTGATGCAGCACGTGGTGGATAGAGAATTAGCGAAGAAGGGGACGAGAGTGTACGCGTTTTTTGTGGATCTCAAGGCCGCGTTTCCATTGGTGGATAGGGGGAGGTTGTGGGAGGCAATGGAGGATAGGGGAGTAGAGAGAGGCCTAATTGAAAGGGTAAGGGAGATATATGAAGAGACCAAAGACAAGGTAAGGGGAGGGGAGGGGATTTCCGAGGGATTCTGGATAGATAGGGGTCTAAGGCAAGGGTGTCCACTTAGCCCAACGCTTCTTGCGATTTTAATTGCGGATATGGAAAGTAAGCTGGAGGCCGGGGTGGTAGGAGGAGTAAGAATAGGAGGGGTTAGAATTTGGTCACTAGCGTATGCAGATGACATAGTGTTGCTGGCAACCAGCGAGGAGGCCTTAAAGGAGATGATGAAGAGGTTGAGAAGATACCTGGATGAAAAGGGGTTAGAGCTGAATGCGGAAAAGTCCAAGGTTATGGTGTTCAGAAAAGGAGGGGGAAGGGATAAGGGAAGGGAGTGGAAGTGGAAGGGAAAGGAGGTACAGGAGGTGAAAGAGTTTGTGTACCTGGGCTTCGTGTTTCGAAGGAATGGGGGAGTGGATGGTCACATAAAAGAGAGAGTGAGGAGGGCAAATGTGGTGATGAGGCAGTTGTGGGTGTTGGGAATGAAGTTATTCGCAGATGACGTTGGAAGGAGAATGAAATTGTTTGATTCACTAGTGATGAGTGTGCTATTGTATGGGGTCGAGGTGTGGGGGTGGAAGGAAAGTGAAGAGGTAAATAGAACGCAGGAGAGGTATGTAAAGTGGACCCTGGGTTTGGCAAGGAACACGCCTAATTATATTATCAGGAGGGAGACGGGGAGAACGAGTGTAGGAATTCTAGCATGGAGCCGGGCGTGTAAATATGAGGACAAATTTTTGAAAGAGGGGGGAAGTAGGCTGGTTAGGGAGTGTTGGTGGGAGAAGGAGAACAGTGGAGGGGGTGGGAAGATGGAGGCGGAGAGGGAACGTTATTTTAGAATGAATGGATTGCAGATGGATGAAGTGAGAAGGATGCACGAGGAAGGAAGGAAGGTTTATGAATTGGTTAAGCAAAACAGCATGGAGAGAGAGAAAACAGAAGGGGAAGAGAGAATAAGAGAGTCAAGATTTAACGGGAACTATGTGTGGATTATGCCAAGGGCAAGAGCGCAATATTTGTGTGTGAAAGGAGAGAAAGGAAGTCAGGAACTTATAGCGAGGATGAGGGGTGGGTGTATGGAGGGTTTCAATAGGTTTTGGCTCTCTGGAGAGAAGAGGATGTGTGAACTGTGCGGAAAGGGGGATGCAAGAGTGGTGCACTGGCTGGAGGAGTGCGGGGAGGTGGAAAGAAGTGAGATAAGCATGGAGGCATTGTTGCATGAAAAGGGGGAAAAAAGGGCAGTAGCATGGGTGAAGGGAGTGGTGGGTAAGATGGAGATGAAGAGAAGGAAGGAGGAAGAGGAGTGGAGAAGGAAAGATTGTAAATAGGAGAGAAAGTAGATATAAGTAAGATGTAAATATTGTAAATAGTAGATAAGTAATAGGTATAAGCTGCGAAAACAGAGGTTGGCAAACGAGGCAATGCGAAAAAGTAGGGACATGCGAGGCAGGCAAGGCGATGCGAGCGTGCGACTTAGAGATAAGGAATGGATGGATGTTAGTTTTTAAGGTTCAGTTTTAAGAAAATTCTGTAAAAAATGGATGTGTAAGCAAGTCAATTTTTTAAGGCC
>CAKNXH010059080.1:0-17869 GCA_932178445.1 Andricus quercusramuli
GAGCTGGAAAAACTGGATTCATATTCACAGCACCCTATACCGTTCCTGTCTAATCATGACCTTATAAAGATTAAATACAACATCTCATGTCCTGAATTCACTTGTCACTTGCAAACACAGACGCGTAACTTGAGCTCTATTGACGAAACTAAATTTCAGGAGCACCTCATGACCTATGACTGGGAGAGTTTATTACAAGCATAAGATCTTAATACGAAATTTGAGAAGCTGTCTGTTAATCTGATATCGGCCTTTGACCTATTCGCGCCTTTGCATAGTCCTCACAAGTATAAAACTTGGTTCAAACTAAAATTCGTGATTCGTTTAATAGATATAACTACAATGCAATTAAGAATAAAGACAAAAATGAAAACATTTGGCATCTACCGAGACGATTATATATCATACCTCCTAAATTTGAATGCCCTGATAGCAACTTTCCTCCAAATGATTTATTAAACACATTTACAGTTACTCCTACTTCTAGTTCTTTAGCGCAGCCTATTCTGAGTCTGTCCCCATCCACTTTTAATGACAACAATTTCTTTTTCTTAGATATTACCCCAGATGTGTTGCTAGATGAAATTATGGAAATCAAATCAAACGCCATAGGCTCTGATGGTATATCAATTAAAATGGTTAAACTCGCCCTCCCGATAATTTTTCCGTTTCTATTATATATATACAATGCATCTTTGCAAGTTGGTATATTCCCAAATATTTGGAAAAGGGCCATCATTCGCCCAATTCCAAAAATCAGTTCGCCTACATGCACGAAGGATTTTCGCCCTATTTCCATCCTATGCGCATTATCTAAATCATTCGAAAAAATAGTTCACAGTCAATTATCTAATTACCTAGATTCTCAAAACTTAATTGATCCAATGCAATCCGGCTTCCGGGCAAAACACAGTACACAAACAGCAACTCTTAAAGTTATCAATGATTATAAAATGGCATTAGACAATAAAGAGATCACGATTGTTGTGTTGTTCGACTTTTCCAAGGCATTTGACTCTGTGAACCACAAACTCCTCCTGCTTAAGTTGAAGTCCTTTAGACTCTCAGAAATGGCAATTAGGTGGTTTCAATTGTACTTGAATAGTCGGTTTCAACGAGTAAAAAATAGTAGAGGCGAGCAGTCTGACTGGATGGAGGTAGGATGTGGAGTTCCTCAGGGCTCTATACTTGCACCTCTTATTTTTAACATGTATACTTCGGATCTGGGTAGAGAATTGAAACATTGTAAGTTCCACAAGTATGCCGATGACTTCAAACTTTATCTTTCGGGTTCTGTTGCCTCCTTAAGAGATCTCCTTACTCTCGTACAGGAGGATATCGACATCTCGAGGAAAACATTCAGAATTCTGCACCAACTTAGAAGAAACAAAGAATCCTTGCCGGTTTCTATTCGTATACTTTTGATTGAGAGCTTGATTCTGCCACACTTTGATTTTGGCTGCATAGTACATGATGACATAACAGAGGAACTTAATTCTAAACTTGAAAGAGCACTTAATGCCTGTATTCGTTTTATCTATGATTTACCTAAACATGTACACTTAACAACCTATCGAAAGCAAGCAGGGCTTCTGAATGTAGCTAAGAGAAGACAGTATTTCATGGGTAATTTATTATACAATCTCTTTCACACCGAAACTCCGCAATATCTCTTTAATTTATTTGAATTTTTTGACAAAAATCTGCCTGCCCATACCAAACTTCGAGAAAGAAAAAAGGTAATGATAGTTCCAAAGCATCGAACGTGTAAATTACAACGGTCTTTCACAGTTAGGGGTGCTCGACTGTGGAACAAACTGCCTGTATCAATTAGGGAAGCGCCTTCCTATTTCCACTTCAAAAAAGCTTTTTTCATGTATCTGATTGATATTGACAATCCCACTCTAAAAATCACTCATTGGTAACTCTTTTATCTACTAAGTAAGTAAGTAAGTCAGCGCCTAAATACCTTAAACACATGTAACACCTACACTCATATTCGAATTGATAAAACTCAATTATATCTCTCGGTTTATAGGTTTGCGACAAGATATCTAATACTTTGTTGTAACTCTGCATTTTAATTGAATATTGATCCTCTTAAATCTTACATGGTTATGCTAACACATTCAATCGCGCACTCATTATTATTATTATTATTATTATTATTATTATTATTATTATTATTATTCGACCAGCGACTGTATTATTAGTAATAGTACATGTGTCTCCTGTTCCTAGAGGGCTATTTAGCCCTAGGGACTTATGCTGAATAAATAAAAAATAAATAAATAAAATGAAGATACTTCAACTGAAATACTCAAATTTCCAATTAAAGAAGAAATAGTATTCAATAAAAAACGATTTTCAAGCAAAAAATGACTTTTTGACAAAATTCTTAAATTTTCTACAAATTAGATTAATTTTTCACCATAAAGTTGAATTTTATACCAAAATTGTGAATTTTCAAGAAGGAAGATTAATTTTCAACTGAAAAAGATAAACTCACAATCAACAATGTATAAGTTGAATTTTCAGTTAAAAAGTTGTTTTTCAACCAATATAACCGAATTTTCAACAAAATACTTAAATTTTTAACAGATTTATTTAACAAATTATTTAACAGAAAATATTTAACGTCTTTTCAGATTAGATAGAGCTATGGAAGACAAATTATTTTAAATACTTTTTTTTTTAATAAAGAATAATTTATCTTGCAAAGCTCCATTTAGTCTGAAAAGACGTTAAATATTTTCTCTTATTCTCTAATGATAATGAAGATTCCTTGAAAAATTTGATTTGTACCATCTAGCAAAATAATGCGTGTATTTCTGAAAAAAAGTTTCTTCTCTCGATCTCTCTACTAAAAAAAAATGGGAAAGCGCCTGAACGGCAATCCGAAGTTCTGAGGTTCGCTTCCCAGCGGAACGAAAGGAGAAGATTTTTTATCAGAAATAATTAATTAAAGTAGCAATAGCTACTTTTTTTTGGAAATGCAACTAAGAAAAAGTTACATTTTGAATCGGTGACGATAACGATAACTAGTTCCTTTTAAAAAGTAACTCACCCATCACTGGTTGTCTTCGGCCATTGGAGTGTAATATTGATTTTCACACCCTCCAAAAGCTCTTGTGTAGTTATATCGAGATTACACCCCCGCGACTAGGCAACTTCAATTTCTTATGGAATCCTGATCATTGGAGGCGGAAGAGTACTGCAAGCCCTTTGATATTGTATTTAAGAAACAGAAGCCGTCCTTAATTCAATTAATTAATTAATTAATTGATTAATTTTTTTTTTTTGGGTGATTCAAACCAATCTATTTAGATCATTACAAATTCCACGAATAGGAAAAAGTAATAATCCAAAAAATTGTTTTATATATATCTAAAATTGCAATATTTAATGCATTTTTCTTAAAAAGACTTTTATAATAAGAAGATTTCTTTCAAGAAATTGAGTTTTTTAAAAGAAATTTTTTTTTCATTTTTTTGGTTGAAGATTCTTGATTTCAATTGAAAATAATTTGGTTACAATATTAAGTATTTTGTTGAAAATTCGGTTTTATTGGTTGAAAAACAACTTTTTTAACTGAAAATTCAACTTATACATTTTTGATTGTAAGTTTATCTTTTTCAGTTGAAAGTTAATCTTCCTCGTTGAAAATTCACGATTTTGGTTGAAAATTCAACTTTATGGTGAAAAATTAATCTAATTTGTAGAAAATTGAAGAATTTTGTCAAAAAGTCATTTTTTGTTTGAAAATTCAATTGTTCTGTTGAAAATTTGTTTTTTGGATTGAAAATTTGACATATTGGATCGAAAAATTTATTTATTTACTCGAAAATTCAACAATATCATTGGAAATCGTTTTTCTTTCATTAAAAATTATTTCTTTTTCAATTAAAATTTTAAGTATTCCAGTTGAAAAATCTTCATTTTAGTTGAAAATTCATTCCTTGATTAAAAATTGGACTATTTTGTTGGATATTCTATTTTTTGTAGGAAAATTCACAATTTTGGTATAAAATTCAACTTTATGGTGATAAATTAATCTAATTTGTAGAAAATTTAAGAATTTGGTGAAACAATCATTTTTTGTTTGAAAATTCAATTGTTCTGTTAAAAATTCGTCTTTTTGGATTGAAAATTTAACTAATTAGATCGAATAATTTATTTATTTACTTGAAAATTCAACAATATCATTGGAAATCGTTTTTCTTTCATTAAAAATTATTTCTTTTTCAATTAAAAATTTAAGTATTCCAGTTGAAGAATCTTCATTTTAGTTGAAAATTCATTCCTTGATTACAAATTTGACTATTTTTTTGATTATTCTATTTTTTGTAGCAAATTGTTTTTTTACTTATCTTTTCAAGGTAAACATTTTACTACTTGGTTGAAAGATGAATTACTTTGTTAAAAATTCATTTTTCTGGTTGAAGATTCTTGATTTCAATTGAGAATAATTTTTTTTTAAATTTAAGTATTTTGTTGAAAATTCAGTTATATTGGTTGAAAAACCACTTTTTCAACTGAAAATTCATCGTATACATTTTTTAACTTTGGCTCAATTAAAAAAAAACTTTCATTAGTCAAAACCCTGTAGATTAGAAAGAATATTTGTAATTACATAAGTATCTTGATTTTTTTCCAAATTTCATTTAAATCATTTTGTTCCACGGTAAATTAAAATAAATTAGACCCACGCTAAACTTTAATTATAAATAATATTGTTAATTAAATTAATGAGGGACTGATTAGGGTGGTCCAAACATTTTTTTTTCGAATTTTTATGGGAACACCCACCAAATTTGTTCGAATCCACCCAAAAATAAATCCATTTTTGTTTTGAAAAAAAATTATATTTAGGGGTGCCGCGAGCCCCATGAAGATTAACATATATTTCCCATAAGAAAAAAAGACGTTTTTGTAAATCTTATTCAGAATCCTCAATATTGTCTCAATCGAGTTGAAACTCGACATTCTTCACAATTAACAAAATAATACGAATAAAATATCACTTTTCAAATATGACCGCCATAAGTCTGTTTTATAGGGTCCCAAAGAAACCCCACAAGTGAAAAAATGGGTTTTGCGAGTTTTTGGCGCTAATTATGATTTTTTTGCGGTTTTTTTAATGCGAATTGTTTTTAATACATAAAATATTACTTTGTACTTGAAATTATATATTTTCATTAACTGTTTAAACAATTTATTATTGTTTTTAGCAATTTTCTCATAGAATGGAGTTGAAAAGACGCGGTTTTTTCACAAATTTTCCATTTGTTGTCCAATTTTCAATTAGAGGGAAGTGATAGTTCATCAATGTTAACAATAGTGATTGTTTAAGAAATTTATTATAGTTATTAATAATATTATATTTGAATAATGCTAGAAAGATGCGGTTTCTTTTCAATTTCTGGATTTTTATTTAATTTTCATTTGGAGTGAAGTAATAATGAATTCAAGTTAACAAAATAATTATTTAAACAATTTATTATCATTGTTGATAATATTCTCTTTGCTTAATTAGTAGAATGTTGCGGTTTTTCTGAAATTTTCAACTGTTTGTCTATTTTTTATTAGGCGTGACTTGATAATTAATTAGATTTAGCAAAAATAATTGTTTCAACAAATTATTATTGTTAATGATTATCTTCATCTATACATAAAATAAGTTGTTTGAATAATTTTACAATTATTTAAATAATACGTATTCGTTCAAGCATATATTGTACCTGACAAAAATTAGGAGAAACATTTTCTCACTGAATTTTCGACGAATTTTAATATTTTCAAGTACTAATTTGTTTATTATGAATACTCGTCGATATTTAAACAAATCAAAATTTCTTAAACAATTTTTTTGTTGCTATTTTTCGAAAGATTGACATATTTTGATGATATTTCGATGTTTTTTTTTGCTTTTTAAGAATACTCTTAAATGTTTAAACAAATTAAAAATGTTTCAACAATTGAATATTAGTTAACGAATGACTGGGTATTCTTAAGTTACTGATCAATGATTATTTATGTAAAAAAAAACTTTTAAAAAGCTTCAATAAACCGCAATATATTACGTAAAATTCACATTGGTCACTTATGGGGTTTTCTTTGGGGACCCATAAGATCTTCAAAATTTATGATGGATTATTTTTCAGTGACAAATTCTGAACAACAGACTGAAGCACAGAATTATTTGTAACATATTACCAGGTTTAAATATTAGATTTACAAAAAGTTGATTTTTTCCCATGTTAAATCAATGGGAAACTTTATGGTCTTTGCGCGACCCCTAAATATTAGCCGATTTTGCTCAAATTTGGAGATTTTTTTTTGGCATTCAAACAAAATTGGGGGGTGAGAGCAGAGAAATTCAATGAATTTTTAACGAAATATTTCAACTTTCAACCAAGTTATTGAATTTTTCACCAAAAAAATGATTACCAAAAAGACGTATTTTAAAGTATTTTAAAGAAAATTAAGTTTCAATCGAAGAAAAAAGGATTTTTGAAATAATAGTTTAATTTTTAACTAAAGTGATGAATCTTCAACTAATGGAATGAATTTTTGACAAAGTAAGTGCAACTGTTAATCAAGTTACTGAATATTTAAACAAGAAGAATGATTAACGACCAAAAAAGACGAGTTTTTAACAAAATACATTTAATTTGGAAGAAATACTTGAATTTTCAACAAAAATCTATCTACTTTCAATTAAACATTAAATAGTTAATTTGTCATTAAAACAAATGTAATTCAGACAAAAAACCGAATTTTCAATTCAGAAAGATTTTTCAGTCAATGAAAGAATTTTCAGGATCAGATCTACAAATTTGTTATCACTCACTTTTTGATAGGATGCATAGTTTTAGTTTTAATCCTAAAAAATAAAATAAAAAATAAAATTTTTGGAAGAAGGACACAAGGTACGAAGAAAGATTATTGAACAAAAGTTATTCACCCAAAAATTATCTACTGATTTTTTATCAATCATTTTTTGGTAGAACGTGTAGTTTTTATTTCAATCGTAAAAAATAAAATGAAAAATTGAGAATTGAAATTTTTGGACAAACGACACAAGCTACGAAAAAATATGAATCTATAAAAATTATGCACCCAAAAAAGATCTACAAATTTGTTATTAATCATTTTTTGATAGGACACGTAGTTTTTATTTTAATCGTGAAAAATAACATTAAAAATGAAAAAATTGTGAAAAAAGGAGACAAGGTACGAAAAATTATGAATAAATTATCATATTATAATTACATTATGCATAAATTGTAATAATATAAATTTATTGCAATGATAAATTTGTCACGGTAGCTGAGAATAAAAATTAATAATGTGTTCGTTAAAGCCGAAGAAGCTTTTACAAAAGAGAGTTAACAATCACCAAATTATAGTTTTATTAAATATCGAATTTATTGCAATGATAAATTTTTCACGGTAGCTGAGGATAAAAATGGATGCAAATGTGTTCGTTAAAGCCGAAGAAGCTTTAACAAAAGAGAATTAACAATCGCACAAATTATCGTTTTCGATGGTTCAGCTTCAATTTTCAAAAGGTCTGTGTACAAATGTGAAGTGCGTAGCGCGAGATCTAACATATGATGAGAATGTTACTAATTAATTATTAATTAATTAGATCCTCTTTTGTATTCCTTTTTTTTCTATTCTTAGAAGGCCGTGTAACATATTTAATGAAAGTTTTCCCTCTTTTGAGAGATGGACATAAAATAACAGAAATGTTTGCTAATTAATTAAATGATTATTTAAAAAAAATGTAAAGTTGAAGTATAAAGTTTGAGGATACTTCATTCTTTATGAAGTCCTAATCATGAGAGGCGGTGAAGTACTGAAAGCAGTGACTATTACCACCCCCGTTAGAATTTTATATCCAATAGTCTACCAAATACCAACACCTCGAGTATAAAATCCGGATCGAGCTGTCGGGACGCGTGACGTTGAATTTCTTCGGTAGGTCAGTTTTCCACAACCTCGAATGAAATCAATGAGTGCAGTTCCACCGACCAATCATCAGCGGCGTGGCGTCACTTATACGTGAGTGGCGTGGCGTATCCAGTGGCTCAGAGGTGGAGGGGATACATAGGTTGGAAAGAGAAGGCGGATACCTTTCTCGGACTTCTCGCTCACTCCTGTGTATCCCCTCCACCTCCGAGGCGCAAGATAGGCTGCGCCACTCACGTATAAGCGACGCCACGCCGCCGTAGCTTGGTCGGTGGAACTGCGCTCAATACTGACTGATGGGTAAGTTACTTTTTAGTTACTAAAGTCAGCGTCAAAAGCACGCGACCCTCACTTCGATCGCTCGTAACTCGTTCAAAAAAAATTGCGGAAAATTCTGACCAGATAAACGTGAAAGCCTAAGGTCTCCCGAATTGAAAGATATGTATATTGTTGTTCTGAACAATTTTTTACGATAACGCTGATGTAAAACGTGCCAAAAACCAAGGTTTTGGGGGCACTTTTTTCAAGCCTCGACTTTCGAGGCTTCCCAAAATGAGCTGAACGTCTTGAAAAATCTGAAAAAATTCACGGACGCTCCTTAAGGTGTCCGGAATACATCGCAGTTTTTCAAATTCCGAAATATGAAATTGTTTACTAATTACAGACTGTTTTCCATAAACAAGTCGAGGTCTGAAAAAGTGCCTCCAAAACTTTGTTTTTTGGCACGTTTTACATCAGCGCTATCGTAAAAAATTTTTTTAGAACAACAATATACATATCTTTCAATTCGGGAGACCTTAAGCTTTCACGTTTACCTGGTCAGAATTTTCCGCGATTTTTTTTGAACGAGTTGCGAGCGATAAAAGTGAGTGTCGCGTACTTTTGACGCCGACTTTAGTACTCTTGCGCGCGCCTACTGATTTTTTTTAATGAAAAAGAATAAACCAATTACTAATTTATTTCTGTGTTATTTATATTCAATAAATTTTGCAAAATATTTGTATAAAATAATTAGAAGACACAAATTAGAAGAAGGTAAATTATGCTATCCTTAGCATCTGGAAAAAATTGTGAATATAATTATAATTTAATTTATTATAATTGGCTCTTAGATTTGTTTAACACTTATTTGTAAATTATATTATCGCGATAATTTTTTTTTATTGTATAAATTAAAAGAAATGTTGTTTCTAAAATAATTTGGGCATTGTTCGTTATAAAATGTATATTTGCTCGACAATTATTGTCTTTACTCTATAGTAATCCATTCGCCACTAATATTTTATTATATGCATTGATAGATGTAGTGAATTTTTTCACAAAAATTTAATTTTCTAATTTTTATCATAAATGACGCAAGTTATTACGAAAAAGTAAAATGTATTTTAGTATAATTTTTTGATACGTGAATATTTTTTATTTTATCTTTATTTTATTTTTGTATACGTGAATAAGTTTCTTTGTTAAAAATTCATCTCTTTCTTTGAGGATACAACTATTTTGTTGCCAATTACTTTTTTTCTGTTCAAAATTAATTTCCTCAAAAGAAAATTGGATTATACCACTTTTGATAGGAAATTGATATTTTTTATTAAATTCGATCGTTTTTTGTTGAAAATTCAATTTTTTGTTTGAAAAATTGTCTTTTTTGGTACGAAATTAATCTTCTTTAAAAATGTATCTTTTTCATTGTGTTTGCCAAAAACTAATTTCTGTAAGAGAAACTTCGATTATACCATTTTTGGTGAAGAATTGATATTTTAAATTAAAAATTGATCTTTTTTAGTAGAAAAATCAAGAATTTGATTTAAAATTCACGTATTTCATTGACAATTCGTCTTTTTGGTAGAAAATTAATCTTCTTGGTTGAGAATTCATTTTCTTGATTGAGAATGAAAATATTTGCTTGAAAATTAATTTTTTTTTAGTGAAAATTAAATTCTTTAACTGAAAATTTAACTATCCCATTTTTTGTGGAAAATTGCCATTTTTAATTTAAAACCGACCTTTTTTTGGTTAAAAATTCAATTATTTGTTTGAAACATCGTATTTTTTGTTAGAAAATTAATCTTCTTGATTGAAAATTTATCTTTTTGGTTGAAAGTTCAACTATTTGGTATCAAATTTATCTGTTTTGGTTCAAAATTTCAACAAATTTGTGGAAAATTTCATTTTTGTTGGTTGAATATTAATTTTTTTAGAAATGAAAACTGAACTACCCCATTTATGGTTGAAAAGTGATATTTTTATTTAAAACTTGATATTTTTTAGTTGAAAATTCAACTATTTGTTTGAAAATTCACGTGCTCTGTTGAAAATTCGTGTTTTTTGTCAGAAAATTAAACTTCTTGGTTGAAAATTCACTTTTTTATTGAGGATTCAGCTATTTTGTTGAAAATTGATATATTTAATTGAAAATTGATTTTTTAAGATTAAAAATTTAAGATCTTTCGAATATGATTCTTTCCAATATGTAGGATTTCTTATGAATAATTTAAGATTTATTTAAATTGAGTTTACATATTTTCACCTCAATTTTATTATAAGGAATCTTTTTTTTTTATTAAACTACAAAAGATCATGCTTGAAAAAAATAGTGCAATTCGAAACCAAAGAGATGAATTGATCCAAATTTAAGAATTTTGAACTAAAAAAGATGCATTGTTAACCAAAAATGTTATAGTTAAATTTTCAATTGAAAAAATTAATTTTCAACGGAAAAAGATGAATCTTTAACTAAAAATATAATAGTTAATATATTTTAACAAAAAAAAAATCAAGTTCAAATCAATAACAGTTTGATTGAACAAAAAAACTAATTTGCAAAACAGTTTAATTTTTTACCGAACGAAACGATTTTCTTTCAAAAAAGATGAATTTTCAGTGAAAAAAGTGAGTAAAATAAGTTGAATAGTTAAATTTCCGGTTGAAAAAATTCTTCATCAACCAAAGAGAATATTTAACTCTGAAATTATTTTTTATTCATTTCTAAGTGTTTTTATAGATTTTAGAAAATTTTTGTAAATAAATTTTTTGTTTTCATTCAATTACTCAGAAAATCAATTGTTTAGGGGTGAGAAGTGTTGAATGAATGAAAGGGGTGGAGGGATGAATGGGCGATCCACCCCTAAAATCTGGAGGGGTTGCTCAACCCTTCTTCGAGTTTTACTTTCCTGGCAAAACGCGCGCTTCGTTACGTCATTGAGCAACCCTCGTGGCCGTACGTCGAATTTTATGGTCACGTGACATCAACCCCTTTTGAGAACATAAACCCCTGGTCGGGTAAACATGCCGAGCGTCGACGCAATCGTAGACGAAAATGTCGACTATCACAAAATGAAGTCCACTTTATCTTTATTCAATATTATACTCATTTTATTACATTTTAATACATTTTGAGTGATTAAATTCTATACAAATATTAGTATGAACTATTTTACTATTCATTATATAATAATAATTATTATTAACTATAATAATTTTTTCAATTAATTCTTTCCCATTAATCTACTAGAGAGATCGAGAGAAGAAACTTTTTTCAGAAAATATACGCATTATTTTGCCAGGTGGTAAATCAAATTTTTCAAGGAATCTGTATTATTGTCAGACGTTAAAAATTTTCTGTCATTCTCTGACGATAATACAGATTCCTTGAAAAATTTGATTTACCACCTGGCAAACTAATGCGTGTATTTTCTGAAAAAAGTTTCTTCTCTCGATGTCTCTAGTAGCCCCAACCGGCAATTGCAAGTTCTGTGGTTCGATTCCCAGCGCAGCGAAAGGAGAAGATCTTTTTTCAGAAAAGTTAATCTTTTTGAGTGAAAGTTTAACTATTTTATTTTTGGATTTTTGCTTGAGATTTCATTTTATTTGGTTCAAAAAAATTAAATGATTGTTTGAATTCGGGTTGGTTGAGTTTTTGGTTGAAAATTTGTGTTTTACTGAAAATTTGACTATTCAGATTGAAACTTCATCATTTTTGGCCGAAAATTAAGTTATGTAGTTAAAAATATTCGACTTTGTAGAAAATTTAACAATTATATGAAAAATTAATTTGTTTTGTGAAAATTTCACTGTTTTGTTAAAAAATCGTCTTTTATGGTTTCAAATTCAACTACTTTGGCAAACGATTCAACTATTTCGGTAATAATTAACTTTTTTTGTTGAAAAATAAAGAATATTGTTGAAAATTATTTTTTTTTTGTTTGAAAAATAATGTTTTTAATTGAAAATTGAAATATTTTATTTATTTCTGAAAATTCATTTCTTCGGTGTTGAATATTAATTGTTTTGAACTGAAAATTTAACAATATCATTTTTCGTGAAAATTTCGCTTTCGGAATTGAAAATAATGCATTTTTTTGAAATAAGTTTTTTTTTAAATGAAGATTTTTGCTTAGAAATTCATCGACTTGGATGGAAACTTTAGTTTTTCTTATTTTGTTTGAAAATTCCTCTTTTTGGTACAAAAAAAAAATAATTTTCTTGCTTGAAAATTCATCTCTTTGGTTGAAAATGTCACTGGTTTGTTGAAAATTCGCTTTTTTCTAAGTTGAACATTACATTTTTTACTAAAAATTGAATTTTTCAGTACAAAATTTTAAAAGCCTTATCTGTTTTTGATTTAACCTATCTCTTTCATTAAAAATGTTCTTACTAAAAAATTAGACCAAAAATTATAGGAATTTCGGTAGTGTAAATCGAGGTTTAAATGTTAAGAAAAATAATTATATTTTATACAAACCCTTTTCCTAAACATTAGTAATGTTTTTTTTTTGTTTAAATAATTTTATATTGAAAAATTCTTTTAGGTAAGAGGACTTTTTTCATTTATGGAAATTCCAGTTTGTTAATTATTTAATTTTTTTTTATAGAGGGCACTTAATAAAATAAATTGATCTGGTCCTGCCAAAAGCTGAACGAAACTCCTGGTTTGGATGCGAGCCTGGTAGTAGGTGCTTTTGATGTTCTGGCAACTTCAAACGTCAGCTTTGATGTTGTTTCATCTTCCTGAATTTTCAACGGGACAGTAATTAGCTCCACGAAAGGGAACCACATGAAACAGAATTTAAATACCATTTGCAGACTTCCCCGGCGCTAGATAATTTTATTGAAATTCGTATTTCAATTATATTTATAATCCTGAAATTAATTAAGGCTAATTAAGACTTACTAGAATGCTAATAAAATTTAAAAAAAAATTGAAATTAAAAAAAAAATTAATTAAGTCGTTTAAACCTCGCACTCCCCTCACTTCCTTTCTTTGGAAAGAAGTACGAAGGAGGGATGGAGGGACACCTTAAAAATTAACTAAAACTCGAAAAAATGCCAAGCCAAATAAAAAAAATTAATACTAAGAATTTAAATTTATAAGAAAAATATAAACTTTGTTTTCATTCAAACGTTCGAAACATTCCCATTAGGAACTTTTTATACTTTTTTTACCAAAATTAAACCATATTTACATATAATTTTGGAAATTAAATTCATATGCTCATTTCACAACATCAGGAACGTTTGAAAAATCATGTCATTGGAATAGGGATATTTTAAATAAAACGAAACTTTTAGCAAAAAAATTGTATCCAATATTCAATAATTTATCAATAATAAGTTAATAATTAGTTAATCAGTTCAACATGAAAAGCATCACAAAATTATTTTCATTGAAACATTCTAATAATGTTAACATTATATGTTTCTTTGAATTCGAAATTTCATTTCTATACATTTAATTTATTAATGACCTTTCAAATTGATTTAAAAAATTAAAATATATGCATACATAATTTTGAAAATTGAATTCAGATAATCATTTCACAACATCACAAACATTTAAAAAAATGATATAATTGTAATAGATGTATTTTAAATGCAAGATAAACTTTTCATTATACAAATAATAGCTAATATTCGATAATATCATATTAAAGTAAATAATCAAATTGTGTTAGGTAATATACAACAATTGAAATTCAATCTTTATGTAATTCAATATTGTAAACATAATAAACAGTCGATAATTAATCAATCTGTTTACAACATAAAAAGCAACAAACAATTATTTCCATCAAACATTCGAAAATCTTTACCTCATATTTTTCTGCAAATTTGAATTATTAACAACCTTTTAAACAGATTTCACAAAAAATTAAACTTTAAAATTAAAATACGTATAATTTTGAAATCGGAATTCAGATACTCATTTCACATCGAAAAAAGTACATAATTGGTATAGAGGCATTTTAAACATAAATAAACTTTCATTACAAAAATTTTAGCCAATATTCAATTACATAACCTTAAAATGAATAATCAATCTATGTCACTCAAGAGAAAAAAATTAAAATCCAATGTTTAAATAACTTAATATTACTGAAAAAAAACAGCTAATAGTACATTAATCTGTTCACAACATGAAAAGCATTTAACTATAATTTTCATTCAAACATTCGAAACATTCTCATTCGGAACTTTTTATACTTTTTTCACCAAAAATTAAACCATATTTACATATAGTTTTGGAAATTTAATTTAGATACTCATTTCACAACATCAGTAACGTTTGAAAAATCAGGTCATTGGAATAGGGATATTTTAAATAAAATGAAACTTTCATCACAAAAATTATATCCAATATTCACTGATTTATCAATAATAAGTGGATAATTAGTTAATCAGTTCACAACATAAAAAGCATTACATAATTGTTTTCATTGAAACATTCTAATAATGTTTACATTATATGTTTCTTTGAATTCGAAATTTCATTTCTATACATTTAATTTATTAATGACCTTTTAAATTGATTTAAGAAATTAAAATATATGTATACATAATTTTGAAAATTGAATTCAGATACTCATTTCACAACATCACAAACATTTAAAAAAATTATATAATTGTAATAGATGTATTTTAGATGAAAGATAAACTTTTCATTGTACAAATAATAGCTAATATTCAATAATATAATATTAAAGTAAATAATCAATTTATGTTAGTTAATAGACCACCATTGAAATTTAATCTTTATGTAATTCAATATTGTAAAAAAAATAAAGTCAATATTTCATTAATCTGTTTACGACAGAAAAGGGAATAAACTATTATTTTCATCAAAACATTCGAAAATTTTCACCTTGTATTTTTCTGCAAATTTGAATTATTAATAACCTTTTGAACATAATTGCAATAGAGGCATTTTAATCATAAATGAACTTTCATTATATAAATTATAGCCAATAAATTACATAACTTGAAAATAAGTAATAAATTTATGTCACCTAATGGAAAATAATTAAAATTCAATCTTCAAATAACCCATTATTGTTGAAAAAAGCATTAAACTATAATTTTCATTCAAACATTCACATAATTTTCACTTTGATTTTTTTTTAAATTTTCACTTTCATTTGCGAAATATCGATTTATTAGAAACCTTTTATACTTCTTTCACAAAAATTAAACCATATTCACATATGATTTTGGAAAATAAATTTAGATACTCATTTCACAACATCATAAGTTATGAATTTTACCGAAAATCTTATAAGCGAATGAAAAAAGTTGTATGTATGATGTGCATAAGTTTCCTTATTATAGCAAAAAAAATTCCGGCAAATGAAATATGAATGACACCATTTTTTCCACGTACACCGTACTTTCAATATTTTCTTAACATTTAAAAAACATAAAAAATACATTTTCAAGATATTTCAAGATGAAATATTCATCTTATCAGAATACAAAATTCTACTATTTGAATTTGATTCGAAGTTTCTGGACATATTTGTCACATGAATGTAACAAATTATTTTGTTTTTATATTAAAATTTAATTTTTAAAGTTCAGGAGTAAGAAAAGTGTGACATTTATGTTCCTGATGATGACTTTGATACCAGGATTTTTTTTCTTATACAATAACTATTTGATTAAATTCTCAAGATTTTCGCTAATTGTTGACAGCGTCTAAAAAACCTTTCTTGGTTCAAAATTCAACTAGACAGTTTAAAGTGCAACTAATTTGTTAACAGTTAATTTTTTTTTTGGTTAATGATTCATCTTTTTAGATGAAGATTTTTTTTTTTTTTAATTCAACTGTTTCGCTGCAATGAACAATTATTTTCATCAAAAAATTTGAAAATTTTCACCTTATATTTTTCTGCAAATTTGAATTAATAACCTTCCAAACTGATTTCATGAAAATTAAAAATTAAAATTGAAATACATATAATTTTGAAATCAGAATTCAGATACTCATTTCACATCGCAAAAATTACATAATTGGAATAGAGGCATTTTAAACATAAATAATGAACTTTCGTCATACAAATTATAGCTAATATTCAATTACGTAACCATTAAATAAATAATTTATTTATGTCACTTAATAGAAAAAAATTGAAATTCGATCTTGAAATAACATAATATCGTTGAGAAAAAAAGAATCAGCTATAATAATCAATTAATCTGTTCATATAATATTGGAAATTAAATTCAGATACTCATTTCACAACATCAACAACGTTTGAAAAATCATGTTATTGGAATAGGGATTACACAATTATTTTCATTGAAACATTCTAGTAATGTTTACATTATATGTTTCTTTAAATTTGAAATTTCATTTCTATACATTCAATTTATTAATAACTTTTAGAATTGATTTAGAAAGAAATATAAATATTTGTATACACAATTTTGAAAATTGAAATCAGTTACTCATTTCACAACATCACTAAGAGTAAAAAAATTGCTGCTACCATGCTCAATGCCAACGGAGGTTACGTGTTTTTATAGAAAAGACACATTTTTTATTTTTTTAATAATTTTTTTATTTTTCTACGTAACCTTTATATGCTAATCAGCGTGATAAAAATTAATTTGATAATGAAATTCGATCAGATTTTAGTTTGATTTGATACCAATTTGAATTGTAGGAATGGAGGTTTTGCGCATCCTTATCAGTTGATGGTTCATCATGTTACGTCGTTGGGACGCTATTGGACCAGGGTTGCATAATAGCGCGGCACTAGAATCTTCCTAGCAGATAGGAATTGTTATCTGGAAAATAAATGTGATTTTGATTTATTTTGGAGAATTTGAGAGATTGAGGGTCACTTAGATAGATCGAAATGTCAGTCATATGTCCATCACGACGGCGCAACGCGACCCAATCCACCAGGGCATCAGACGTTTGAAGGATTTATAGCGAAGTCGAGTTTGACGTCGACGGGCTTTGGATCAATAAATGGGCGGGTCGCGACTCGCGACCCTATAGTATACTATATAGTCCTATAGATGAAAACTCGTAATTTTATGGAGGAAGATTTCATAATTGAATTCTCTACCAAAAGGTTGAATTTACATCCAAGAAAGATGAAATTTGTGCTAAAACAGATAAATTTCTAATAAAAAAAAGACAAACTTCTTTTGTATGATTTTTTAATATATTTTTTAACCAAATATTTTTATTTTCAACCAAACAGTTGCATTTTTATCCAAGAAAGATGACATTTCTCTTAAAACAGATGAACTTCTAATAATAAAAAAAAATTTCAAAAAAATAGCTGAATTTTCACCCAGAATAGATTTCACTTCTCTTTTCAACACCAGAAGGTTAAATTTGCCTAAAAAGTAAATTTTCTACAAAATAGTTACATTTTTAACAAAACAGCAGAATTTTCAACCAAAAAGTATGAATTTTAAACAAAATTGTTGAATTTTAAACCAAACAGTTGCATTTTTATCCAAGAAAGATGTCATTTCAAATTTTTAACAGATCATTTGAAATTTTCCCATGAATCTCAAGAACTTTTTTTTCATCATACCTCAATCGAAAATTCGACTTTCGATGCCTGTGGAGCGGGTCGAAAATCGAATTTTCAAC
>CAKNXH010059080.1:18269-34690 GCA_932178445.1 Andricus quercusramuli
AGGGTTGAAAATTCGATTATCGACCCGCTCCACAGTCATCTCAAGTCGACTTTTCGATTATCGATATGATGAAAAATTGTATGCATGACTCGGGCCGAGGCAACGCTTTCACTCGTGTGATATCAGCCCTCGCTTCGCTCGGGCAGCTAACTTCACACTCGTGAAATCGTTGCCTTTCGACCCTCGTCACGCAATATACTATTTCATTCTCTTGATACCCTGCAACATTTAGTTTACCTAAAAATTGTTTAAATCCTGAAAAATAAAAAAAAAGAGGGAAAAACATTCTGTAAAGTCGAAATCTCTATTCCAAGATGAAACTAAAGTCCACTTCCGAACTGAAGTGTTGCTGAATTGATGCCAAAAGAAGTTGTCAATCAACGAATGACGTTAACAGAAAATCGCAACAGTCCTTGCTGCGGATTGAGATAATAAATTTTTAATTAAAAAAGAAATAAAAACATACTCCCGAGATATTAAGTTTCTGAAGACGGGTTAAACAAATTGTATTTGGAAATGTTAGCGAATTCCGTGAAAATCGACTGAGAACATCAAACTTCAAGATCGCGATATCACAGTGTGACAGAGACAGTTTATTGCTGAAAATTCAAATAAAGAAAAAATATTTTTTCTTCTCATTCATTGTTAATAATTTCGAGAAATACCAATGTTAGAAGCTTAAAAAAATTATTCATGCTTTAAATTTTAACTAAAATGTTATTGAATTTCAACTAAAATTTTAATTAATTAAAAAAATATATTATTGTATCAAAAAATTATATTTGGAAGAAATCGTTTTACGAGAAAAAATGTATTTAATTTTTTGAGAATTTCGTATGCAATATAAGCCGATTGAATTTTTCAAAGAGGGAATAAACGTTCTGTAAAATTGACATCACTATCTAAAGATGAAACTAAAGCCCACTTCCGAGCTGAAGTGTTGCTGAATTGATCACAAAAATAGTTTGATTAAAATAAGTCATCCACGTGTTAGGAAGTGGATGTGCAAGCTGACAATTTTCAAGTGACACTAACAGAAAATAGAAACAGGCTCGGCTGCGGATTGCAACCAAAAACTTAATTTTTAGTTCAAGAAAAATACTTCCGAGATACTATGTTTCTAAAGACGGATTAACAAGATTTTATGTGAAAATTTTAGCCAATTCCGCGAAAATCGACCGAGAAATTTAAGAACTAAATTTCATGGGTTCTCAAAATCGGCTTCAGATAGTAATTGAAAATCAAATTTTAAACTGTTTGCGAAAACAAAGACGGGAAATAAAAATGCTTAAAGGTTAAAAAAATTATTATTGCGTTGAAATTTTAAGTAAATGTTACCTGAAATTTTATTAAATTTCAACTTAAATTTGATTTAATTAGAAAAGATTAATGTATCAAAAAATTATATTTTGAAAAACTCCTTTTACGAGAAAATATGCATTTGATTTTTCAAGATTTCTTATGCAATAAACCCATTGAATTTTTCAAAGAGGGGGAAAAATTATGTAAAAATAAAATGGATGCGCAAGTGACTCTAAACTAAAATTGCAACATACTCGGCTGCGGATTGCGACAAAATATTTAATTTTTAGCTTAAAAAAAATCAAAACATGCTTCCGAGATATTAAGCTTGTGAAGACGGGTAAATAAAATTTGATGTGAAAAAATTAGCCAATTTTGAGAAAATCCGCCCAGAATTTTTAGATGAAAGAATTCAACTATTTCTTTTATAGGAATTTCCTTTTTTTCCTGGAAAATTAATTTTGTTGTTGTTAAAAAATTAACTTTTTTGATTGAAATTGAATTTATTTGCTTGGGAACTTATTTCTGTAACTAAAAATTAAATTATTCTATTATTTCTTGCAAATTTGTCTTCTTTGGTTAAAAATTGTTGTTTTTTTTTGTAGAAAATATACCCTTCTGGTTGAATATTCATGAATTTTATTAAAAATTTGTCTTTTTTAGCAGAGAGTTGATCTTTTGGTCCAAATTTTATTTCATTTGATAAATATTAATTTTTTTCATCGAAAATTATTTTTTTTTAAAACTGAAGATATAACTATTCCATTTTCGCTTGAAATTTTATATTTTTAGTTGAACATGAATTTTGCTAAAAACTTGTTTTTTGAAATTTACTTTTCTGCTGCAAATTGAAATATTATATTTTTGGCTTGTAAATTTATCTTGTTCAGCTTAAATTGAATTGTTTTGTTGAGAATTCATTTTTTCGGTTGAAAATTGATTGCCTTAACTTAAAATTCAATTCTTCTATTTTTGGTTAAGAAATCTTTTTCTTAAGAAAACAAAATATATTGTTGAAAATTCGTTTTTTGTTGGACATTTATTTTTCTGAGATTTTAGCTATTCTAATTTTGGTTAAAAACTGATTTTTTTTCATATGAAAATTAATTTTGGTAAAAAACTATTTTTGGTATCAAAATAAAAATCCTTTTTGGTTGAAATATCAGATATCACGTTTTTCGTTGAAAATTAATCTTTTTTGGTAGAAAATGATTCTTCTTGGTTAAAAATGGATGTTTCTGATTGCTAATTTAACTATTTGGCTGAAAATTAAACAACCTTGTTCACATTTTTTCCGTTTGGCTGGAAAGTAAACTATTTTGTTAGAATCTTGTTTTTTTGAAAATTCCTTTAAAAATTCAAACATTTGAAAATTCGTGAACTTTTTTGTAAACTCATCTATTTCGAAAGAAAATTTATTTTATTGGTTGAAAATTGATCTTTTTGATAGAAATGTATCGTTCCTAGTTGAAACTTATACTATTTTGTTGAAAATTTATTTTAATTTTATTGAGAATTAATTTTTGTACTGAAAATTTAACTATATTCTATTTTTATTTGCAAATTTATCTGTCTTAGGAAATTCATGAATTTGGTTAGAAATTAATTTTTTTTTGTAGTTGAAGATTCATCATTTTAGTTAAAAATTCTAATTGACTATTCCATTTTTTGTGGAAAATTTACATTTTTTGATATAAATGTAATTTTTTTCGTTAAAAAATTATTTGTTCTGTAGAAATTTAACTATTCTATTTTTTGTTAGGAATTCATTTAATTGGTTTAAAAAAAAAGTATTTAGTTGAAAATTCATTTTTGTTGTTGATAGAAAAATTCATGTTTTGTGTTCAAAATTTCACTGTTTTGTAAAAAATTCATATTTTTGGTTTCAAAGTCATAATTGTGATTAAAAATTAATTTCTGTAGTTGAAAATTCGTTTCTCTTTAGTTGAAAATTAATTTTTAACTGACGTTGTATGTTTTCCATTTTTTCTTGAAAATTTACATTTTTACATGAAAATTAATTAACTTCCTTGAAAGCTCGTTTTGTGTTTGAAATTTACTTTTCTAATTGCAAATTGAACTATTATATTCTTGGTTTGTAAATTTATCTTTTTTAGTTGAAAATTTATATATTTTACTGAAACTATATCTTTTTTGGTAGAAAATTGGTTGTTTGAACTGAAAATGGAATTCTATTTTTTGTTAAAAAATTCTGTTGAATTGTAAAAACAATTTTGTTGAAAATTTGTTTCTTTTTTATTTAAACATTTATTTTTCTATCATTTTAACTATTTTAATTTTCGATGGAAATTGTTTTTTTTTAGATGAAAATTCATGTACTTTGTTGAAAATGTGTCTTTTTTAGTAGAAAATTAATTTTTTGGGTTGAAAATTCAACCAACTATTTCTTGAAAATCCGTAATTTGTTTTAGTAAAAGAGTACTCTCATTGCTTGAAATTTCATATTCCTGGTTAAAAAGTAATTTCTCTGGTTAAAAATTCATTTGCTGAAAATTCGTTTGTTTTTTGTTTGGAAATTTATTTTACTAACTGAAAATTATTCTACTTTATTTTTTGTAGAAAATTTATTTTTTCAGTTTGAAATTCATGTATTTGGTTAGAAATGAAATTTTGTTTAGTTCAAAATTCATTACTTTAGTTGAAAATTCACTTTAACTATTCCATTTTTTGTGGAAAAATTACCTTTTTTGATAGAAATTTAATCTTTTTCGTTAAAAAATGATCTGTATAGTAAAGAATTAAACTATTCTATTTTTTGTTGAGAATTTATTCCTTCATTGAAAAAAAAATGTTTTTTAATTCACTTTTTTAACTGCAAATTGAAATATTGTATTTTTGGTTTGTAAATGTATCTTCTTTAGTTTAAAATTGAATTATTTTGTTGAGAATTTATTTTTTTTTTTTGAAAATTGCTTATAATAACTGAAAATTCAATTCTTCTGTTTTTGGTTAAACAATAATTTTTTGTTATGAAAAAAAATTTTTCTTTGAAAATTCCCTCTTTTCTTAGTTGAATATTTATTTTTCTGATATTTCAACTATTCTAATTACGATTGAAAATTGATTTTTTTAAATCAAAATTCATGAACTTTGTTGAAAATGATTCTTCTTTGGTGAAAAATTAAATCTTTTGGGATGAAAATTCAACTATTGGATCTATTGGAACTATTGGGGTTTTTTCCTTTTCTCTCTATAATTAATACCACAAAAAAAGTGAATTGATATTAAAAATTATATCATAGAACATATTATTAATTTAATAGTAAATACATTAATTTAAATTCAAACCGTAAATAAAATATATTTAGAGTAAATAGAGTAAGAATAAAACTGAGAATACTGACGATTGTTATTGTTATAAACAATTTTTGTGTGGGAAATTATGAACATTATTTTGAATATTTTTTAAATAGAAAAGTCTTTTTATCAACAACTTCCTCGTGTCATTTTCCAGGGATTAAAATGTTAAAAATATATACACTGAGAAAAAAATTGGTTTTTAATTAAAGTAACTGTTTCTTTAACATATTTTTTTTCATTCAAACAAAAATAACTTGCGAATGAAGAAACTCATTTTCGATTAAAGAAAAATTTTCATTGGAACATAAAACTATTTCTCTGAATCACAGAAATTTCTTGAAAGCAAAAGAAATTTCTTTGACGGAGAGCCAATGTATGGGTAATTGTCAAATTGAAGGCAAACTTGAAGTCCCAGTAATATAACATTAACGTAGAAACTCGTGCTGATTTTTTTTTTTAATTCTATAAACACTTATAATCATCCTCTACAAAATGGTCAGTTTTTTTTCATTTCTGTTCCTATTTATTTCAATTTAATATAAGAACACCCGAAACGTCATTACCGTACGGCGTCCCAACCTCACTTTGCACAAGGATAAACTTTTTTTTAGACAGTAACCTGAAAAATGCTTAACATATCAATTTTGTAAACTTCACATAAATATGAATTTAATGTATGCACATTTTTCTAGTCAAATAAATAATATTTTAAAGGCTTTGAAGTCTGTCCCTCAATTTTTGTCATTTCAGACGTCATTAGCGTACGTTTTTTTTTTCTCGTAAAATATTGTGTTACAGTTGAGTAATAAATACAGAAATATTAGGTGTATCGTTTATTACAAGATTTTATAAAATTGAGCTTAAAATATGAACTCTCTTTTTTGTGAATCCGATATTGAAACTGAAAAGTGCATCTTGACAACAAAAACGTCATTCCCGTACGTGCGTTAAAAACCATTTTCGGGGTAAAAAAAATTATAAAAACCATTCCGTTACTTGCTTGGCGGTGTTTCCTTTCATAAGTAGGTGACTTTTTATAATTAGAATCTGTTATTTTTTTATAAACATTAAAAAAGGTTCAACTTTAACATTTTTCTCGCATCATTACCGTACGGTACAAAAGAACAGCGTACGACTGATTATATGCGCGTGCGCATGGATTCATTATTATTTCTCATTTTCCTAACTGCCCCTTTTTGGGTTTAAAATTTTTTCAAGTGATAAGATCAATTCCCGTTATGTAATATTCAATTCCTAATAATAATATGATTGCCACTGTAGGTGCTAAAATTTGCCTACAATTTGAGAATTACCCGCATATTTTTTTTTGATTCAAAGAATCTTTTTTCTGAGTGAGGTTATTCGTTCAATAGGAAAGCTTTCCGCTATAATTTGACGTTCGTCACGAGATGTCACGAAAGTTTGGTCGTATTAGGAAAGCAAGAATTTATGGCGCTTCAACGTAGAGCGCACTTTGACGTGCGGAATGTCCTGGTATTTCTCCCTATATTCTCCCTATATTTATACTCTTAAATTTCTGATAAGAAAATCCAAAAGAAGGTGTTGAAGAAAGGAAAGTTTCCTTTTCAGCCAATGACGAAGTGATCAATCGAAAGACAGGCCTTTAGGTGTCAACCACACGTCAAATGCTCGTCAATGACGTCACTTTGAGACAAGCCTATCAGGAATACAGCCTCGAGGCAGATTTACGACTAGATGCAACAGGTGCTTCTTTCTAGCCACGTGCGCATTTACCCCGCTCTTCCTGATATCAGCAAAAAATACTTCCTTCTGGTGCTCGACCTTCATGTGCTTTGAGAATTTAATGACCATTTATGAGCATTTTGAATCAGGATTTTAAAAATCGTATTTTCTACTTTTAATAATAATAATTACGTTCAAATTTCGCGGGAAAATAGATCGCTTCAAATTGGAAAGGGCGCTAAATTCAAATGATAAAAGAAGTCAAAGTAATAGAAAACATTATTATTCGCATTAAACAGTGCCTTTTTCATGGTTTCTACAATATCGCAATTTCTAAATTCTTCTATAGGTATAAAACAAACCATACATCTAGAACATTATTAACAATTATGCAAAATAAATTTTGTTTCTAAATATATTTTAAACACTTTGTAGTTGTGTTTCCGAGTCAAAAAGACAAATTTTCAACCAAAAATATGAATTTTCAACTAAAATGATGAATGTTCAACCAAAAATATGAAATTTTAACCAAATAGTTCAATTTTTAACCCAAAATATTAATTCTCCACCAAAAAAGACTCATTTGAAAAAAACGAATTTTCAACAAAATATTTTTTTTTCATAAAAAAACATATTTTAACCAAACATAGAACAATAGAATGTTTAGTTAGGACGATCAATTTTCAACAGAAAAAATAAATTCTCAACAAAATAATTCAATCTTAAACTAAAAAAGATAAATACCAAAAATATAATATTTCAACTTGCAGTTAGAGATGCAACTTAAAAAGTTTACAGCAAAATTAATTAATTTTCAACTGAAAAGAAACAAATTTTCAAACAAAGAAATTAATTTTTAATCACAATGATGAATTTTCAACCAGAAATATGCATTCTTGACCAAATAGTGCATTTTTTAACCCAAAACATGAATTTTCTATCAACAAAAAAAACAAATTTTCAACCAGTTTTTTTTCAGTCAAAGAAATAAATTCCTAAACAAATATAATTGTTAAATTTTCTATTGAGCAGATAATTTTTTAATGCAAAAGATTATATTTCTATCAAAAAAGGTAACTTTTCCACAAACAATGGAATAGTTTATGTGAATTTTCTATCAAAAATTAAGTAGGATAATTTGCAGTTAGTAAAATAAATTTTCAACCAAAAAACAAACCAATTTTCAACAAAACAGTTAAATTTTCAACCGAAGAAATGATTTTTTAACAAAAAAGATGAAATTTCAACTACTAAGAGTACTCTTCTACTAAAAAAAATGGATTTTCACTCGTATTTTCAACAAATATAGTTGAATTTTAACCTGAAACAGATAAATTTTCAGTAAAAAAAAATAATTTTCAATCACATTAGAGTAAATTTTCAACAAAATAGTATATTTTCAAATCCAGAAGATTACATTTTTATCAAAAAAGATAAATTTTCGACCAAAAGTGGTACAGTTACATTTCCAGTTTGAAAAAGTAATTCTTAATAAAAAAAAAATTATTTTCAACGAAAAAGATCAATTTTCAACCAAATATTTGAATTTTCAAAGAATTTTCCAACCAAAAAGATGAAAAAAAACTACCTTAAAATCATCCAGATTCTTTTTTGACAATTTTGTAAATCTTATTAAATATTCTTTTTAAATTCATTTTTCAAACGAGAAAAAATATTGTTAGTTTTTCTAGGGAGTTTGATACATATTTTATATTTATTTAAAACCTTCCAAATTGTTTTAAAAAATTATAAATTTTCAGTTCGAAATCTTCAAAAATCTGCATTGTGTACTAAATGGTTTGAAATCTTTTCACGTTATAAATTATTTTGGAATCTTTTCAAAACTTCTAAACATATTTTAAACTTGCTTGATTAGTTTCCAAATTAATAATTGTTCAATTGTCATTTATAAATCAAAAAATTTTGTTTTCAATCTTTTTAAATATTCTCTTAAAATTAATTTTTCAAAATAAAAAATCATTTCAAATTTTCCCAGCAAACATAAGATTTTTTTTTTATTTTCTTGAAACCTTCAAAGATTCTTGAAAAGCTTAAAAATTTCATTCCAAGTCCTTCAGAAATCTAAATTTAGTTTTTTTTTTTCAAAATATTTTCCAGTTTTATATTAAGTATGGATTTTCTCAAATTGGAGACTTTCTATTTTAAATAGTTTAGTTAAAAATGGTTTAGTTTTTAATATTTTATTTATAATTGCTCATTTGAAATAAAACATTTTTCTATTTAATAGCTGTTGGAAAAAAGTAGAATATCATTACAAGCAATTTTAAGCTGGAAACATTAATTCATACATTAAAATTTATTTCGCAATCTTTTTAATAATTCTCTCAAACATTTGTTTTAAAAATTATTTTAAAAATTTCCAGCAATCTAATAATAATGTTATTATCTTGAAACTCGAATTTTTGCTACAATTTTTTGAGAATCCTATAAAAGTAAAATTATTTTTTGAAAATTTTCAAAATCTTATTAAATATTCTTTTGAAATTAATTTGCCAATAAAAAAAGGTTGTTTGTTCTAGGAATTTTGATACAAATTTTTCATTCATTTGAATCTTCTGAATTTCATTTGAATTTTTTGATTTTCGTAAAACCTTTAAAGATCCTTGAAAAGCTTTAAAATTCATTTCGAAATCTTCAAAAATCTAAATTCATTTTTTTATTATTTATTATTGTAACGTTCGAAGTTCTAACAACAAAAACTAATTTTCAACAGAATAGATAAATTTTTAATTGAAAAAATAAATTTTCAACTAAAATGTTGAAGCTTCAACCAAAAAGTTTAATTTTTAACCATAAAGATGAATTTTCATGAAAGTACATAAATTGTTAACCAAATAGTTGAATTTTTAAACTAAAAATGATTAATTTTTTCCAAAAAAATAGGAGTTAAATTTCCATTTAGGAAAATTAAGTTTCAATAAAAAAAGCAACTTTCGACAATCTAGTTTAATTTTGTAACAAGTAGTTCAATTTTTAAGCCTGAACGACAAATTTTCTACAAAACAATTAAATTTTCAACCCGAGAATATACATTTTTAACGATAAAGTTCATTCTCAACCTATCAGTTGAATTTCCAACAAATTATATGAATTTTCAGTTGAAAAATTTAATTTGTAATCAAAAAAAGTCTTCAAATTTTCAACAACAAAAAAGAAAAAAATTTCGAGAAAGAAAATTAATTTTCAACAAAATACTTAAATTTCCAACCAAATAGTTGAATTTTTAATGAAAAAAAAAAAAAAATTTATCCTAAAATAGAACAGTTGAATTTACAGTTAAAAATAATTTCATTTTCAACCATTTTGTTGAATTTTCTACTAGAAAATATCAATTTTTTGAACAAAAACTGGAATAGTTAAACAAAGATCTTTCTATAAAAAAAGGAATTTTCAAGAAACTAGTTAAACTTTCAACCAAATAGTTGAATTTTCAAACAAAAATATGAATATTGAACTGAGAAAAAATAATTTTCTATCAAAAAAAGATTTTTTAAGAAAATAAATGAATTTTAAATCAATTTGTTCAATTTTCAACAAAAAAGATCATTTTTCAACAAAAAATGGAATAGTTACATTTTTTTAAAAGGATTAATTTCCAATGAGAAAACGAATTTTCAACAGAATAGTTAAATACTTAATCAAATAGTTGAATTTTCATGCAAAAATATAAATTTTGAACTGAGAAAAAAATACATGAATTTATAAAACAAGTAGTATAATGTTCTTTAAAAAAAAATGAATTTTCAACTAAAATGAGGAATCTTTAACTAGAATAGTTAAAATTTTAACCAAAAAGATGAGATTTCGAATAAAAAAATTAATTTTCTACCAAAACAGTCATTGCTTTGAATTAAAAAAAAACAAGACAAATTTTGAACAAAATACATGAATTTTCAACTGAAAAAGATAAATTTGCAACCAAAAATACAATAGTTCAATTTTTAGTTAGAAAAATAAATGTTTGAAAAAACGAATTTTCAACAAAATACTTAGATTTTCAAAAAAATAGTTACATTTTCAAACAGATAAATTTTCAACCAAGAAGATTGAATTTATGAAAAAAAAGATAAATTTTCAACAAGAAAAAAATAGAATAGTTCAATTTTCAGTTGGAGAAGTGAATATTTGAATGAAATTATATATATATATATAAAATGAATATTTAACCAAATAATTGCTTTTTCAACCCGAAAGATTGATTTTCTACCAGAAAAGAGGAATTTTCAATAAAATAGTCGAATTTTCCCCTAAAACAGATTTTTGGTTGAAACAAATTAATTTTCGATAAAAAAAAAACAAATTTTCCGCGTATGAAATAAATTTTCAACCAAAAAGATAAACTTTCTATCAAGAAGATCAATTTTCAACCAGAAAAATACATTTGCAGCCGAGAAGACTAATTTCTAACAAAATATATGAATTTACAAACAAGGATTTGAATTTTGTTAAAGAATTTTCAAACTTATAGTTACATTTTCAACCAATGAATTTTCCATCAAAAAGGATTTATTTTCATTTTCAACAAAATAATACAGTACCTTTCAACTACACAGTTGAATTTTGAACTGGAAAATATAATTTTCCAACCAAACATGGAATAGTTAAACTGTCAGTTAAAAAAATTATTTTTTGATAGAAAAAAAAAAACAATTTTCAACAGAATACACCCGACTCTCGGTTTAGGAACAGTTTCAGGAGTTGCCTAGAAATAGCCTTGTTCCTAAATCGGGATTATCGAAACATAAACAATCGGGGCCGCTTGAACCGTTTCCAAATGGAATGCATAATATTGCGCAATATAGTCGACTACAAATAGCCTTGTTCCTAAATCGGGATTATCGAAACATAAACATTCAGGGCCGCCTGAACCGTTTCCAATTGGAATGCATAATATTGCGCAATATAGTCGACTGAGTATTTGCGCACTGCGGCCCTTCCGAGGCGAGAGTCTCTAAATAAATCGAAGAAATTCTTTTTTTCTGTTATCCAAGTTTTGTCGGTTCTGGTGACTGGTGCACAAGTATCCGGATGGAAGACTGCGTAACAGCAACTCGCTATAGGGACCTGTTGCTGCAAAGGTCGTAAATTCGGGTGCAGGATGTTGTCCTGGTTCAAACCTTCACTTTGACATCTTTATGATTCGAGTCTGACATTTAATCGATAATCCACGCAAGCGTGTAGCTTTCATCACAGCATTCACACATTCTCATTTCTCTAAGAGAAAACCTCCGAGAAAAATTACGGATTCAGAACCGACTTTAAAACTTGAGTTTAAATAACTGGAAAATTTTATTCATAACTATTTTATATTAGTATTAGAATAATTCTATTTAAATCTTTTAAACACTATTCTCATTGGAGAAAATTGATGTAATTTGAAGATTAACATATACGGCAGATAATACAATGATAAAAATAAATAATAATAACATAATTGTAATTTTTCGAAAATATATATAATTTGTTTTAATTTATGATAATTTTGAGGCCCATGTTCTTCATGGGTGTATTCAGTTTGCTCAACATTCTTGGCAATTTTTTGATTGACTGCCATAACAACCTTATCATCTTTGAACGCTAACCCACGTACCTTCACTATCTCGTGCTGCACACCTTCTTTGGTTGAATGTTGAATCCTTTTCTTGAAGATTCGTTCCTTTAATATTCATGATTTTAATTGGAAATTCATATCTTTGGTTGAAATTTTAACTCTTAAAATCAAAAAGATGACATTTTTAACAAAAAGGTTCTTTTATTGAAATTTTATTTTTAACCAGAAAAGATGAATATGCAACAAAATGGTTAAATTTTTAACTAGATAGTTGAATTATGAACCTACAATGATGAATTTTTATCCCGCAAATACATATTAATAACAAAAACATTAATTTAGCCTAAATAGTTGAATACTCAGGGAAAACAGATAAATTTTCAACAAAGCAGTTAACTTATCAACAACAACAAAATGAAACTTCTATCAAAACAGATAAAGTTCGAATCCAAAATAAAATTCCCCACACTGTAAAATTCCCGAAAAATAGAATTTCCGATTTTAAAAATTCCTGAATTATCAAATTCCCGAATAATAAAATTTCTCAACAGTTTATAATATTACCGAATTGAAAAATAACAAAATTCCCGGCAGAAAATTGTCGAATTATAAAACATCCGAACCAGAAAATTCCAGACTTTAAACGATTTTTTAAATTGTTCTTATTTATTTATTAAAAATACAATCATCAAATATTTATGCGAACAAAAACTTATTTCCAACGTTGACAGTTTCTAAAATTATTTTTCAAATTAAAATAACTATAATTGAACAAAAATTTCATCCAGAAATACATTATCTTCAATTATTGTTATTTTAAATTCAAACAATATTTTTAGGAACTTTAAACATTAAACACTTTTTTTATAGAAATATTTGATTTTTGTATTTGTAATAAAGAAATAATATTCATAAAAAAAGAATTTTTCGTTGTTCAAATTCGGGAGTTTTCCAGTTCGGATATTATAGAATTCGGCAAACTGTTCGGGAATTTTATTATTCGGGAATTTTATTATTCGGAAATTTATTATTCGGGTATTTTATTATTGAAGAATGTTTCAATTCAGGTATGTTAACGTCTTTAACCTGAAATAGAGAAGATGATTTTTTTTACAAAAAAGTTCATTTTTAACCTTTTAAGAAAAGAAAATTAATTTTCAACAAAATAGTTAAATTTTTATATAAAAAATATTAAACTTCAATATTAGCATTTTCAACCAAATAGTTGAATTTTCAACCGAATAGTTAAATTTTATATCAAATTGTTAAAAATTCAAGTCAAACAACGGATTTTCTACGAAACAGATTAATTTTCAACCAAATAGTTGGCTTCCCAACTAATTAATTTTTTTACCAAATAGACGCATTTTTAACAAAATAGTGCATTTTTCAAGCTAAAAACGCATTTTTAGTAAAACAGTTAAAATTTATTTAGCTTTGGTTGAAAATTTATCCTTCCTGGTTAAAAATGCAACTGATTGGTTGAAAAGTAATCTTTTTTGTTTGAGGATTTAACTATTTTGTTGAAAATTCGCTTTTTTTAGTTGATTTTAGCTGTTTTTGATTTGAAATTAAAATCTTCTTTTGTTGACATATTAAAATATTCCTTTTTTCTGGTTAAAGATTCATAATTTTAGTTGAAAATTCAACTATGTAATTGGACATAAATTAACTTGTTTGTAGAAAATGATAAAATTAACTTTTTTATTGTAAATCCATATTTTTGGTTGAAAATTAAACTACTTCAGTAGAAAATGAAACTGATCAAAAATTAGACGATTCATTTGAAAAACTGAAACGGTCTCTTTGAAATTGGTTTTTTTTGTATTGAAAATTAATTTTCTACCTGAAAATTCAAAACTATTAGGTGGAAAATTCTTTTAATGTTGTTGGAAATTCGTCTATTTGGATAGAAAATTAATTTTGTTTGTTGAAAATTCATCATTTTGGATGAGGGTTCAACTATTTCGTTGAAAATTCTTCTTTTTAGTTGAATTCAACTGGTTGAAATTTCATTTTTTTGTTATAATTGTTTTAATACGAGTTTGACGATTACCTTTTTTGTTGAAAATTGGCCTTTCATAATTAAAAATTATTTCCATTATAAAAAATTCTTCTCTTCCGGTTTAAAAATCAACTGTTTTCTAAAACATTAGACTTTTTAAGTTGAAACTGGACTATTTTGTTAAAAATTCGTCTATTTGGTTAAAAAATTAATTGGTTGAAAATAATCTGTTTCGTAGAAAGTCCGTCGTTCGACTTGAATTTCTACCAGTTTGATACAAAATTTATATTTGGTTGAAAATTAACTTTTTCGTTGTAAAGCACAAATTTTTAATTTTGAAATTCAGCTGTTTTGTATAGAAAATTCGTCGTTTTGTTCTAAAAACTCAACTATTTGGTTTAAAATGCAACCGTTTGTTTGAAAATGTAAATACTTTTTTTTTTAATTCTTGTTTTTCGTAGAAAATTATTCTTCATGACTGAACGTTCATTTTTCTAGTTGAAAATTCATCAATTCCGGTTGAAAATTAAACCGTTCTTCATTTAAAATCAGGACAACATTTTTTGGTTGGTAATTCATTTAATTGGATGAAATTAGAATTACTTTGTTAAAAATAAATTTTTTTAGTTAAAGATTCATCTCCTTAGTTGAAGGTGTAACTATTTAGTTAAAAATTTGCTTTTTTTGATTGAAATTTAATATTTTAAACTAAAAATTAAACTATTCAGCTGAAAATTTATGTATTTGGTTAATATTTTTTGGGTAAAATATCAACTATTATATTTCTTGTATAGAATTCACCTTTTTCGGGTTGAAATTTGATCTCTTTTGGTAGAAAAGTAATCTTCCTTGACTTAAAATCAACTTTTTTGTTGAATATTCAATTTTTTTGGTTGAAAATTCACTGTTATATTTTAGCCACAAAAAGATTTTTATTCTGAATAAAAAACAGTTAAATTAGACAAAAAAATGAAATTTCAAGAAAAGATATAAGCTTTCAAATCAGAAAGTTAAATTTTCAACCAAGAGGATTATTTTTCTATCAAAAAATATGAATTTTCAACCAAATTGTTGAATCTTCAACTAACAAGGATAAATTCTACACAAAAAATGTAATGGTTAAATTTTCGGTAAAAAAATTATTTTCAGTGAAAAAAAAAACAAATTTTCAACAAGATAGTTAAATTTTGAACTAAAGAAAATAATTTTCAACTGAAATTAGGAATCTCCAACTATAAAAATGAGTTTTTTCAAGAAAGTACTAAAGTACTAAAGAATTTTTCACCCGGAAATGTGAATTTTCAATGACAACATTAATTTTCAACCTAAATAGATTATTTAACTTTGAGTAAAGCAAATTAATTTCCAACAAAAAAAAAACGGATTTTCAACAAATTTGTTGAGTTTCCAACTAAAGTGATAAATTTTCAAATAAAATGATGGATCTCCAACTGGAATAATTGAATTTCGAACCAAATAGATAAATTTTCAACTAAAATTATGAATCTTCAACGAATTTTCAACACAATATATGAATTTGCAACAAAAATGAAAAATTTTTGACCAATAGTTGAATTTTATAAATAAAAAGAGAAGAATTTTCAACAAAAAATAGAATAGTTAAATGTTAAGTTAAACAAAATTAGTTGTTGGAAAAAAAACGGATTTTCAATCGTATAGTTCAATTTTCAACCAATGTGATGAATTTTCAACTGGAAAAGTTGAATTTTATTCCAGAAAGGTACACAAAATTTCCGCCGAATAGTTCAATTTTCGAATAAAAAATATCAATTATCAACCAAATAGTTCAATTTTTCTCTAAAAAAGATACATTTTTAACCACAAATATAATAGTTGAATTTTCTGTTTAAAAAAACTAATTTCTAACAAAAAACACGAATTTTCAACGAAATAATTAAATTTTCAACTTGAGTAGTTAAATTTTCACCTAGAAAAATTGATTTTCAACAAGGTGGTTAAATTTTCAATGAGATATGAATTTCCAATTAAAATGATGAATCTTCAACGAAAAGATTTAATTTTTTTCAAAAGAGTGACAATTTAACGAAGGAGTTGAATTTCCACTAAAAAAGATGAATTCTCAACAAACAATGTAATATAATTGAAATTTCAAGCACAGAAAGATTTTAATTTTAAATGAAAAACAGTTAAATTCAACCAAAAAGGACCAATTTTCAAGAATAGTTGACGTTTCAATCAAAAAATACTTTTCAGTCAAGAGAGAAAACAAATTCAAAACAAACTGCTGAATTTTCAAGGAAAAATTTCAAATTTCAACCAAGAAGATTATTTTTCTACCGAAAAGGACGAATATTCAAAAAAACACAGAAAGTTATTATTGAGTACAATGAAAGAAAAAAAAACCGAAAAGGTTACTAAAAAGGCCATTTCATTAACACTTCACTTTGACTAATTTTCTCAAGTTTTGACTTCATCCTTCATGGGGTTATCTTCTTTTTCATCCACCTAAATAAAAATTTGGAAATTTCAGAAAAA
>CAKNXH010059086.1:0-20905 GCA_932178445.1 Andricus quercusramuli
AAACTCCAGCACAATAAAATTCCTGAATTTCAAAATTTCCAAATAATAAAAATTACTGAGTTAAGGAATTCCCAAACAGTCTACAATATTTCAATGCTTGAAAATTCCCGAAATGATGAAATTTCTCAATTATAAAATTCCAGTGTAATAAAATTTCTGAATTGAAAAAATGCCCAAATAACATGATTCCCAAACCGTTTGTTTTGAAGAAGTTTTGCTTTAGTAAAGCGATATAATATAATATTATATAACATAATATAATATAATATATATAATAATAATAATAGAATAATAATTAATAATAGGTTTTGCATTGAAGGAGATATCAAAACATAATTACATAATATATATCATGAATAAATATATGCTTTTTAACATTTCATGCTTTCTTCTATTGCTCTCTGTGATTTATACACGTAAAATGAGCAATGTCATAATTTATCAATTATATTCTCGATAATTAATATTTCCTTAACTATATTTCTATGAATCAATCATTTTGACATTTGCCAATTCTTTCATCATGACGTTCATAAGCAATTATATGAAAAATAAAATCATTTCTAAACTCAGTCACCCCAAAAGAACCCTGGTAGTAAGTCCCACTGCAGTACTGAAGACCTGGTTCTATGACGTCAGAATTTACCACCACCCCGAACCCTTAGAGTGGAGCTGTGACACTTGGTGGGAGAGACGAAGGGAGCGAGCCACACGTGTTAACGGAGCTGGACTCGACAAATTTCCCCTCGCTGATGACTCCTGATATTGGTAGTTAAATCTTTAATCTAAAAAGATTAATTTTTGAACAAAAATGAAATACTTGAATTTTCATTGTAAAAAATGTGTTCAAAATTTAAAAAAAAAAATGAATCTTTTACAAAGCAGTTGAATTGCCAAATAGACGAATTTTCTATATAAAATAATGGAACTCGATAATATGAAGTTTCAACAAAGAAGTAAGTTTTCAATCAAATAGTTAAATTTCAACTTGACACATTTAGTTTGTAATCCCAAAAATAAATTTTCAAGAAAATTCACACATTTTCAACCAAATAGTTAACTTTTCGATAAAGTTTAATTTTCTACAAAAAAAAAGACGAATTTTAACAAACCAAATTAATTTTCAAACAAATAGATGAAGTTCCAAAATATGAATTTTTTTTTTTTTGAATTTTCAGTTTAAGAAATAATTTTTTACTCCAAAAAAAGCGAAATTCTAAAAAAGTTAATTTTTCAACTGAACATATAAATTTTCTACTAAAATTATGAATCTTCTATCAACAAAATGGATTTGTAAGTAGTTCTACTTTCAACCAACGAGTACAAAAAATGATTTTTTGATAAGAAGTGTAATTAATGATAATTAACTCTGAATATTTGGATATTTTGCCCACAGTTCCAGGTCTCCATGAGCTTTACGTACGACGACCCATACCCTGCAATTTATCCTTGCATGAATGCAAATGTGGAAGTATGTGACAACTGGAAGATAAAGTTTTATTTTTGAATTAATAATTATAAATCAAGTTTAAACTACATTAATAATCGCTAGAATTATGAGTAATTTCATAAATAAGCATAATTGACATTGAACTTGTATTATAACCTAAAAAATTTCAGTATTAAATGTCTCGAATAATGTCACATAATTATGTGAAATAGATACTTACAGAATACGATCGTTCAAATTCCCAACACTAGGGAATAACACCAGCAACTTCAACAAGCACAACACCAGAACTACTAGAAATACTATAAAAACTGCTTATCAGATAGATCAGGACCACGCGATCCACGCGTCCTTTATGCAAATTGGCACCAATTAGCGATAACCGGTAACCTTTAAATTTTCACGCGCATGATTGACGCGTAAACCTCGAGCAATCGAGCATATGCGATGGTTTATCTAGTCCTTCGTGGATGGTCGAAATAAGTGAAGAAAAGATGCGCGTATTGACCATACCGAAAGGGATACCTTAGTTATCCCTGATAGTAAGTCTGATGTTCTTATAACCGTCATACTGGCCATAAAATAAGAGTCTTTCTGACTATGTCGAAAAAATTTTGGAAGGACCGTTCGACCATACAGAAGGACTGCCTGGCTCTCTAAATTTTGACTTTCTAACTTTGACCATCCATTTTTCTCCGTGCCCACAGTAGTGGAATGGAAGCTTCTAATGCGTCCCCTAAGGGTTTACATTTTTTCTTGTATCTCTTCCCTATTCCTTTACACTCATCTCGCACACTTACTTGGTGGTGGGAGGGGGACCTACAGTATAAGGTGTGTTCCGAACCAGCAAGAGCAACAGCCTTAAGTACTTAGAGAACCTTTTTCTCTATAGATACCGGTACCACAACTCTCCGGAGATGAACAACTCCCTTGCTAGGCAAGTGTTCACCGCATGGACCACCGAGGCTCCTCCAGAGTGCGAGGCGAGAATCGCACCCGCAAGCCGACGGAGTGGGTCCAAAGCCTATGCCATAACCCCCATGACCATCGTCCCACTCACACAGTAGTGTTGAAACGTACGTAGCATGAAATTATTATTTTAATAAAACAAAATGTCAACTGAGTGGATGTGTTATTAACAAATAGACCGTAAGACCTAAGGAAATTTATTCAAATATATTAATATTGTCGGTCTAATAAAAGGATTAGATTTGTTTTCACAAATCTTTTATTGAGACAGATGATAAGTTTATAAGAGGTTGAATCGAAAGCTTTCCGGTAGTTAATCGAGGCCATTGACAGGACGCGCTGATGGGCTGCTGTGTCTTTGCAGAAGCACCTGTCAAGTAGCAGGTTTTCTCGGCAGCCTGCTACACTTTTTTTTAACTACGTTGTTCGTTCATCTCTCTCCACACCAGCTTAATTCTTCGAATAATCCTATCGTTTAAGAAAGCTGGAATGATCTTACAGAGCATGTTCCACAAAGTTATTGGCCTGTAGTTCTCTGATTTGGACAAGTTGCCTTTATTCGGTAGGAGTATAAGGCGTCCTCATACCAGCCACTGCAGAATGGGCTTTTCGACTTTAAATATTTGGTAAATATGCGGGTGAGATGGTGGCGTGTGAAAGTAAACATCTTCCACCAGAAGTTTTTGATACCATCCAGTCCTGCAGCAGAAAAGTTCTTCGTGCCCCTTAGTGTTTTTTGCACCTTTTTGGCAGTGATTGACGGACATTTCTTCTCAAATTTTATGAGGATTTTTGTCAGAAACAGACAAAAATAGTATAATAATATATTCTTCTCTACCCCCCGCCACTGCCTACTCAAAAGAGACGGCCATTTTAATGACCGTTTTAATGTCGTTTTAATTACCATTTTGTCGGTCATTAAAACGGTTCCAATTTGACGGGCACCTTGGGATAAAACTTTGAAAACGAAGACAGAAGACTCCAGTTCCCACCTTCGCTCCGTTCAGAACCACCCACGCGCATGCTGATCTGGACTGATATCTCAGCAGACACTTTTATATAACTGTGATGTAACAGTTCTAGAACAGAAAAGAACAGGTTCTGTAACAGAATAAAAACATAATTAGACCATGGTCCGAGTAATGTCGTCCCCAAATGAACGTAGCAGTTCTTTAATGCTGTTACGGAACCATGTTCTATCAGAGATCTTTTAAAATTCTGGAACAGCTTTATATGTCAAACAATATTTTTGGAACAATTTCGGAACAGGGTTACATAGTAACTATGTTCTGTAATAGTGCCCTAACACATATGTGATAGTGTTCCGGTGTAAATTTGTTCTGTGATCGTTTTTTAACAATTCTGGAACAGCGTTATATGTCAAAAAATATTGTTAGTACAATTTAGGAACAAGGTTACAGAGTAACATTGTTCCCTAATATTGCCGTAACACACATGTGACAGTGTTACGATACAAATGTGTCCTGTAATCGATCTGCAGCAACTTCATGACGTTGTAACAACGTTTTTGCATTTATCGTAACAATTCCGTAACAGTATTACAAGAATATGTGACAAAAAACTGTTTTTTGTATTATTGCTGCACTTAATTTATATTTTGAACAAACTAATTTCACGCACGGTGAAACACATATCCTCACACTTCAAGTCATTTGAAAGCATACTATAAAAAAAAATTCCAAATATCAAACCGCTAGCCACCATATTGGAAATTTTTTGACGGGAAATTCACACTAAAAAAAATTAGAATTATTTTTTTCAATTTTTGTGTATGATAAAACTTAAGTACTATCTCATTTTTCAACACAGAATATCAACCCAAAAAGCTATCATTGTGAATTTTTAAGATTTTTTAATTTGGGGGATATTAGTATAAAAAATTAAAAACTGTATTTTTCACATATTCCAACTGCTGAGGCCCATTGATACCTGAGTATATGCCCGGACTTAAATGGCTGTATAAATATTAATAAAATTAATCAAAAAGTCCTTTTACAAAAATCAGTTGAAGTTTTAATTTTGGAGTTATTAACCCTCATTTACCCCACGTATTTTAGTATACGTTTTTACCGCACAGGGGTCAAAAAGACCCTGCCCGTTTTTTAAGGTTTGTATCTCAACGAAAAATCGGTCAATTGAAGTCAATTTTTTTTACTGAAAAGGTTTTTTTATGCTCCAAAAGGCAATGATAACCAAATAATTCTACAATGAAAGTTGAGAAAGGTGTATCAGAATTTAAGAAAATGTGATTGCAAAATCTTGAAATATTTGTTTTGAATCAAAATGATGTAATTCTAAGTTAAATAAAGATAAAAGTGTTTATAGGTAGTGATTTTGAAAGATCGAGATTCACACTTTTCAATGATATAGGTTACATCATTATCGGTACCAAAAGGTATAATTATTTCATTATGTGAAAATTGCGAAAAATTGCAAAACGTGTAAAAATATTACTTGACACAAAAGCATGCAGTATGCATAAAATGGGGTCAAAATTTGAAAAAAAAATCAAGGTAATACATTATAAAAGTGTTAATTTATTGAATTTTGGAAAATACAATTCTTATTTTAGTGTGTTAACTTATGACACGACCTAGATCTTAAGGTCATATCTCTAATTCAAGCCAATAAAACTTGAAAAATCCCCACGGGTTCTCGAGATACGTCTTAAAATGTCCAAGTCTCAAATTTTAATTGTCAGTCGGCAATTACTGCTGTCGACCGCGAAAGCGGTGATCGCTGAGAATTTCTCAGATTTGATTTCTTGACTTTAACTCGTGTCGTGAACTACCAGTGGCGGACTGGGTACCTTCGGGCGTCCGCGGGAAGTCGGTATGTAGGTCCGCCACTGTGAACTACTATGCTAATGGAAAAAACTGAAACTGACAGGACGTAATCTGTGAAATCTCATCTCTAATTCAAGTCAATAAAACTTCAAAATTAATCACGGGTACTCAGGAAATGACATAAATGTGCAAGCATATCTGCTTCGTGTCTCAGTCGGCGATCACCGCAGATGGCCAGACTTGCTGCTGAAGCGACTGCAATTCGGCACAGACACGCGTGGACATTTTCAGTCGTACCTTAAGAACCCGTACCGACCTTTCAAGTTTTATTACCTTAAATTAAAGATAATACCTTAAACACTGTGCGTTAAAAATATGAGATTTTTGCCACAACTTTTCTAGGTCATGCGACAAGTTGAAGTCGAGGTACAAAATTCGAGATATTCTTGCATTTTTTTAAACTTCTCGCGTGGTGTATTCACTTAAAAATATAAACAATATCTTAATTATGGCTTATTTGACGCGTAAAATAGTAAGCTTCTTAACGGGGGTTAAAAAAAATATCTTGCTCCTTTTGCGAACGAGTAATCACGTTTCAAAGTCAGAAGTGATTCTTAATAGTACTTTCGTTGATCGTATCGACAATTTCCGACGGGAGTATACTATTTAGCTTATGGTCCATATTTTTTGAGAATCATGATAACGGCAGAAATTTTGAGCAGCTTATTCACAAATCAAAATGTGTAACTGTGATAAATGAGCACAGCGACGACGATTAAATTTACAATCAGTATGAAACTAAATCAGATAAATAAATAAAGCTTACAACAAATTTCAAAAATTATAGAGTACCACGAATAATCATTGCATTTTTTTTACACTGTATTTATACATTATGTACATATAATGTATCTAGTAATTTATACATATATTTATATAATTGTATTATATGAATATATTCAGGTATCAATGGGCCTCGAGAGTTGGAATATGTGAAGATTACAGTTTTTAATTTTGTACACTAAGACCCCACAAATTTTTGACTGTATTCTTTCAAATGTCTAACTCAACATTTGATTCCCTTCAGAGGCATTTTCTACATGCTTACCCAGCTATACCCTTTAAAAATGAAATGTTATAAAATATTTTCTTCTCGGTTGGCCCGACCGTCGGCACAACTCTGGTCTAAGATCGTTACAGAACAGTGTGCCCTTTATGTTACATTCCTGTAACTTCGAACACGTGTGACATTCCAGTGACATAAAAGTTCTGTCTTTCTGTTCTATATTAGTTACATTACAGAATTCTATAACTTTCACATATCCTTAAAGTAACAGCGTTACAGAAAAACGTGCCCTTTATGTTCTTTTCTTGGAACACGTGTGACATTCTAGTGACATAACAGTTCTATCACTCTGTTCTTTATTAGTTACTTTACATAATTCCAGAAATGTTACGTATCCTTACAGTAACAGTGTTACAGAATAGTGTGAACTTCATGTTCTGTAATTGTATGGCACAGGATTGTGATAATGTTACGTATAAATGTTCTTTTTTTGTTATGTAACATTTAGAGAAGGTGTCCACTGGAATGGACGAACTTTCTGATTCCGTAGCAGAATCTTAGACATGAGTTTCGAATACTCTGTATTCTTCTTTGATGGAAACACTCAGACTAGGGCCATAGTTTGTACACTGTAGACCCGTAGTTAAAGAGGAATAGTAGCATAGTTTTTTTTGTTAGCATTTTTTTAGCATTTTTTTAGCATTAGTTTTTTTTAGCACACAGCAAAAGTTTTACCCCGATTGGGAGAAGGTAGCAAAATGGGAACAGCATCCATGTCAAATATACGTGGCTTTGAATTTTATAATTACGTGTCTCTCAAAACTCCAGCTAACAGCACGTTAAAGCCTAGATTATCCTGTCACTGCCAGGTACGATTTTTGATAAATTCCAAAGCAACGAACAGCAAAATTATACTGTATTCAAAGAATTGCAAAATTGCAAAAGCTTTTTACTTGAGCTTTAGTAGAAGACAAAAAATTTGCCCGCAGCGCGGGCATATTCTCTCATCGCATGCTCGCTTCGCTCGTAAATTTGAGCGCGCCTGAGGCGCGCGTCTGTTTGATATTGCGCTTCGCACTCGTTAACGTGTTTGTTTCGCGCTTCGCGCTCGATTATGTATGTACCTTGCGCTGCGCGCTCGGCCTTAAAAGTCAAAGCGTGAACAACTGTCATTTGTTAATTGTAAATTCACTTTTGTTGAAGCTCCTTAGGCTTTAACGAACATATTCTCCTCGCGTATTTCGTGCTTCGTACTCGATGTAGGCCAAAGTACGAACGTCTCTTCTTTGAGTTCAACTGTATTATATCAAATGTATATTACAATTATTTCTGTACCTCGTTTTGAGACTACTTATTGAGCTATTGCAAAATAAAGTACAAATTTTATTTTCCATGATTACTTTCATATTTTTACTTTAATTTGTGTGAATTTTTATCCTCAGCTACCCTACAAAATTTATCATCTCTATAAATTTATAATATTACAATACATAATATGCATTAATATTGAAACAAATGTATTTTTCTTGTCTTGTTTCTTCAAAAAAAATAATTTGTTTATTTGTAGTGTTATTTTTTACGTATTGAACAAAAAATACGCCTCCTACCAAAAAATAATTAATAAAAAATTTGTAGATCTTTTTTGGGTGAACAACCTATGTCTATTTTTTTTTCTTACCTTTTGTCGTTTTTCACAATTTAAAAAAATGTAAAATGTTATTCTTACGATTAAAACAAACACTATGTAACCCATCAAACAGTAATACATGAAAAATTTGTAGATATTTTTCTGGTACACAATTTTTGTCTATTTATCTTTTTTCATAGCTTGTATCGTTTGTCAAAAAAAATTTATTTTTCATTTTCAATGTTGTTTTTTATGAAAAAACAAGAACTACAATATTTTCTTGTAAGTTTTGTCGTTTTTCGACAATTTTTGTTATGTTATTATTTACGATTAAAACAAAAAATACGCGTTCTATCAAAAAGTGGTTAACGTAAAATTTGTAGATCGGTTTTCGATTCACAATTTTTGTCTATTCATATTTTTTTTATAGCATGTGTCGTTTATTAAAACATTTTTTTTTTTCATTTTCAATTTTATTTTTCACGATTAAAACAAAAACTACGCGTTCCATCAAAATATGATCAATAATACAAACTCATAGATCTTTTGAGGGTGAACAACTTTTTAAAAATTTGTTTCGTTCGTATTTTGCATATCCTATCAAAAAAGAATGATCAACAAATTTGTAGCCCTTTTTGTGTAGAAAACTTTTGTTAATTTATTTTTTTTTGTAGCTTGTGTCGTTTGTCCAAAAATTCCATTTCTAAACATGTTTTTTAACGAATGAAACAAAAACTACGCGTCCTATCAAGAAGCAACAAACATATTTCTAGATCTTTTTTGGGCACACAATTTTTGTTCTCTCAACTTTTTTCACATCCTGCATAGTTTAACCGCAAAATAAAGTTTTTGATTTTTCATTATTTTTTGTGCTATCAAAATTTGAATTTTCGATTTTTCGAGAAAATTTGAAAACTTGTTTTGATAATCGTATAGGGCTTTCAAAACAAAACGTTTTTCTTCCTCCGAGTTTATTTCATATCGTGCGTTGTTTGGCTTAAAATTTTCATTTTCGCTTTTTTTTTAATTTTGAAAATGCTATAACTCCAATAATTTCTTCTTATCAAAAAAAGTCGATTGGATAAATTGTTCGAATTTCTGAGTACTATGAACAACCGTACATAGAATTTTTAAATCTTCAAAAATGGTCTCACAAATTTTGAAAATGCTCTATCTTTTTGAAATTTCATCCAAAATAGCTGGATAACGAACTTGTCTTTCAGTTTCCAAAACTAAAAGAGTGTACCAAAGCAGAATTTGATAGATTATTTCATTCAAAATTAATCGTGCTCACAGACAGACAGACATACATACAGACATACAGACACATTCGTAAAAACCTGTTTTTTGGGTTCAGGGGTTCTCAGAACGTGGTCATTTGACAAATCTGGAAAAGACGTCAAATTTTAAACAAATCTATAATACCTTCTCTGATGAGAGTGTAAAAAAGAATAAAAATTTAATTTAGAAAAAATGATTTCTTACAATGCTTTGAAAAACTATAAACAATACACATCTTTTTCGACAAGGGATAACAGATGCAACATGAAATCTTGCATAAGAGTTTACTTTAGAAAGAAACATTTGTAACTCAATTTGGTTAGCTAATCTCATGCACTCGCTCCATGCGTTGCTAGCGCAAACGCTATAGCCAGCATCAAGGGTCAACGACAGGGACTGCGTGAAAACTTCATATGTAGGTTAACACATTCCTTATATAGTATCAGTGGAAAAAGTGCACGCTTTGTATGAGATAGATGTATCCATATTGCAGTGACGCAGTTTAATCGACTTCTATCATGATTTTTCTTAAAATAGATTCTGCGTATATGAGCATCAGCTTCTTCGTATAACGTCACATATGCAATTTTTAGCGGATGATTGAATTTCCTATAAATAAATTGTTGTTATAAAATGTTTTCGTGGGGATTAGCAGTGTTCAATCATGTAATTTCCAATTAAATTTAACAATATATAGACAAAAAGTATTTTGAAGGCCGTTGGAACCAGGAACCATCCTCAAAATTGAATAGCATCATTCCACTCCATGAATAATAGAATTACATTATATCTCTATTCAAAGTGAAAAGTTGGCTTAGTTCAATAGTTTTTGTGTGAAATCTTTTTTTTATAATAACCCGAGCATCCAAAAAAACTTTTTACAAAAAGACTACTGAAAGTATCCAATTTTCCATTACACACACAGATCTTATTCAAAACTGGAATAGGCGCAAATTATATAAAAAAGATGCAATTCTAGTATTTATGGGGTCAAATAAGGCAATTCAATTTTGAGGTTGGGTTCTGATTTCAACACCCTTATGTTGTAGTGATAAAAGTTACATGAAAATAATAAAATTATGTTGCGAAAATTATAAATAAAAATGTCGATAAATCCATGCTAGTGGACAGAATATTTTATATGCCTAAATAATATTGGAGAAGACAACAGATTGATAGACAAAAATAGTCTCAATGTTCTTTCAGATATTTTCGATGCCATGGCCAATAGCTAGGAAGAACAATAATAGATCTATATAATCACGGTTTCTGTCTTTTAAACTAAATCAGGTGGAAATAATACGCTTGAGGTCTGACCGGACCTCGCGTGGATAAGCTAGGAATTCTTATTAAAATTAAGTTCTTAGCAGAAAATTGCTACATTTAATAAAAGGATTTACATCAAGTTAATTAACAGTCAAACTGATCAAGATTGTTGATAAGTTTTTGAGTCTAATATCTCGACAATGATACAAAATTGTCTAACACAGTATCTTCCAAATAGTATAATTAATTATTGTATGAGAGAAAAAAATTAATATATTTCACAAAACAAGTTTTTCTGCGATATGTACGATAAGATCCAGGCTGTCAGTCTTAATATAGACTTGGTCAGATATTATTGTCAGTAAGAAGCTTAACAGAAACTCGTGAGCATGTAACTTCTAAAAGAGTCTTGGTGAAAAAAAGGTTTGATTGATTTTGGTGTAGTATCATTTATCACTACATCAATTTTATTTAGCACTTTTTTACATTATCTTACAACTGCACTGAAATCGCCAAAATAAGGGTGTGGTGATATGTTAACAAAAAGGTGATAGTTTTAACAGGTAGCCTAGCCTCGATTTCTTTTTCTGTCCCACAGTAAAACGGTCACGAACTAGGGAGAACAACACCACACCGGAAGGGTATAGATCCTGAAGAGGATCAATCATATACTTCCTGCAACAGAAGGTTCGGTTTGTATAAAGTCTTTTACCATGTATTTCCTACATGATTTCTGCAAGCATGATTGTTTCTTTAATTTGAGCCAATTACATTTGTAGTCTATCTTTGTGCAACGTGTATGGTGCACAGGAAAAAACCCCCATTGAAATGGCGACTCGGTGAACTGCATATCTATCAATTGCAGATTCAAATATTTAAAACTGAATTGGTTTACGAGTTTATGAATCTGTCAGTTTCGCGATTCGCTTAGAATCTACAGTTTACTGTAATGTAAATTTCGAGCAATAATATTGAATCGGTTTCACTTTTTTTGAATGAGACCGATTTTTTTAAGTTAGGCTGTTATGGTTCATACGATCTTTCAAATTTACGTATCATTCAGATATGTAAGAAATTATGAGCAAGACTACTAGATTTCTCTTGATATTTTAGTTCTAGTAGATGTAAGGCATTGTCGGCATATATATATATATATATATATATATATATATATATGTCAAAAAAATAATAAGTAAAATTACTTTATAACCCAATCGGCAGCAATCTAGAATTCCAATGATAGATACGTAATCTAGAAGACTTCGGCACCCATCCGAACGCAAATAAATGGATTTTTGTTTTCTCAGTGCGTTTCTGTTCTCCAAGCTAAATTAAAAATATTTTAGATTCAATTCGGTTAAATATTGATGTGCTGAGAATATTCTGCTAACCTTACTTATTGTTCAGGGGAGTTTAATAATGTCTAACAGTAACAAAAGAATATCAATAAAAACAGGAATTCAATGTTTAAAAATGCGAAAATTAAAATCAAAGATGACACATTGCCTATCCTTGAGCCAAGAAATGTATCTTTGCTACAAGTACGAATTAAAGATCGGTAGTCTGAGGCTGGCCGGAAATGAACAGAAGACAAGCCGGAAACAAGCTGAAGTTGAGACGATGGGAAGTGCTGTACATTTCACAATAGTTACAACCGCAACCTTTCTAAAAAAAAACTAAGTATAAGTAAGAAAGAAGGTGTGCATTGAGAAATTTACAAAAATCAAAGTGATTTAAAATATAGCAAACAATCTCATTCGTTTGTTTTCAAGGTGATAGGAATTCATCCGTAGGAGGAATTTTCAGGATTACGTTGAATATACTCTAAATCGGATAGAATTATACTTGTCTGAAATATTAACAATTATACATTAGGGAAGCAATTATATTCACTACAGCAATCATTTGGATCCCAAAAATTGTGAACTTGACAACACCTCAAATAATTTGTATCCATTTCATTGCACTCCTTTTTACTGGGTACATGCCTCGAAAAGCGAACACTCCGTTCATGTGTAACAAAAGAAAATTAAAATGGGTTTCAAACTGTTAGTAGTCCAGGAATTTGATAGTTTTACCCCGTCTTAAGTAGACAGAGCGCGTTTTTTTTTTTTGCTGAAAAGGTTTATTGAGAGGTCCAGATTAAAATTTTAAATTTGCTAGAAATGACTACTAGGACTTTTAGAAATCATTTTTCAAAAGTCCCAAAAATAGTTCGAGGTTAGGAACCAGTGATGATTTCATACTACCAAGAGCACCGATAATTAGGATAATAATTTTCCCGAATATTCTGGCTTCAGTCGCTGCAGATCCTTCTTATACGGTCTCGATACCTCTCCTCCTTTTCCTTCTCCTTGATTTCGATGTTGTTGTCGGCCAGAGTCGAGATTTCGATAACGAACATAGTTCGTTTCTGGAAGTCAAGAAGAATTATGTCAGGCAATGGGGGTGTGTGATGGGGACCATTGTCGAGAACATGTAGTTCCAGTAAGTCGGAGCTTCTCGTTCTTGACAATAATTGACTCTATTTCCTTTGCAGTACTTAGCAGGGCTTGGTCGCGGCCAACACCGTCCGAGCGACGAAGATTATATTAAAGCACTCTTAGGGTTGCATAGCGTCTCTGGACATAATTTGTTCTCGCGTAAGTGAGACACCCAGATATATGTGACCTAAGGTGGAAATGACCAAGGTAAAAAAGGAATCATGAGACTCTATGGAATTTCTACAGAAAATTTGATATACTGAGTTCATGTAAAGATTAAACAGAGTGTATATAGAGTTGTTGTAGAATGAATACAGGAACCCCAATTTGAAATTGAAAATAAAAGTATTCTAACCAGAGCTATCTCTTTTTTAAGCGAGCTGGGCCCAAGTGCCAATATGCCGGAACTGAATACATGGACCAGGCTTCGTCCAATTTCGGCAGCCAAACATCGGCTGCGAATAAAATTGTTGAAAATTAAATTTTTTGAACAAATTTTGAAAAAAAAATGTTTGAAAAAAATTTTCGAGAAACTTATTTGAAAACAAATTTTGGGACACAATTTTTAATTTATAAAAATAATTGATTGAAAGGATTTAAAATGAATTGAAATAATTAATTTTATTTTAAAAAAATAGATCATGCCGGAGATAAAAATGTAAAGTTTGTTATGTTTAAAATAATTTTTGTTCGAAAAAATTATGTAAAAAAATTGTTCGGAGAAGCAATTTTTGGAAGACAAAAATTTGCGAATAAAATTTTTTGGAAAAATATTGAAAAAAATTGTGAAACAAAAATTTGAAAAAAAATGTTGAAAAAATATTTTGAACAAATATTTTGAAACAAAATTTTGAAAAAAAATTGAAAAAAAAATTTGTGAAAAAAATTTTCGAGAAACCTATTTGAAAACAAATTTGGGTAAATAATTTTCAATTTATTAAAATAATTAATTGAAAGGATTTAAAATTAATTGAAATAATTAATTTTTATTTTTTTTAAATAGCTCATGCCGAAGACAAAAATGTCAAGTTTTGTTTCGGTATAATATTTAGGAAAATGCTTCGAGTCCCATTTATGTGCCTGCTACCGTGCGCTCACAGCCGCATGTTATTGTTATGAAGGGATCGTTATGGATCCTCTTGTAGTTTCTGAAGGGGTGGAAGATTTATGAGTCTGCCTTATTTATCCTGCTGTGACACCATACTAACACGTACCTCAATAGAACTGGTAGGAACATTCCTCTGAAATTATTAAAATTTAAGATACTTTTTTCTTAATTATTATTATACCGCATGTCTTAACATGCCCTTAATCGTTAATATTTTTGCAAACTTTTTTAATGCTTCGTTTCGAAAATTTCTTAATTACAGGTGAAGGGTATTGCAGCCAAAGCAAATATATTTCGCGAAAAAATGCCCGTGACACCTATTTCAGTACTCTTGAGCCCTGGAAGGACAAGTTTGCTCTCTACATAGGGTTTAGAGCTTTCATTCACGTTTATTTTATCGTGCTGGTCGACATATACACTGAGTTAACTTTAATCACCCCCTTTAGGTCCGTTTGACGGGGGTTCTTCACCGAGTGGGGGGTGGCAGGCATACATTTTCCGAAAGCACTAATTGCCCTCTGCAATATGGTGTAGATTTCATTGTGCTGGCTCACGACAGGTGAATATCAAAAAAATCGATCGCTAAGAATCCATTTTTATCGCACCTTTGACCGACTGGGCCCTGGCAGTCAGGCCATTCCTTGATCGTCTATGTCTAAGGTTTCATCTCCAGTAACTTTTATCGTGCTGGCGCGCTACCTGAAAAAAAATGCAGTGGGATCTTGGACCATTAGCCTGGGGAGCAGTTTCTTGATTATTTCCACCTTTATTTTGCCTGTTTCTATTCTGTCCACGATAACCATCTCTGCCTCTGCCTCTATAATACCACGCCCGCTTACAGAATTAAAAATATATTGTTCATTGGCCTCATCGCCACAGAGATACTGCACGTCAACCTGCAGCCGATCTACCTGCTTACCCACTGCATCAACCTGACATTTCATCTCATTCTTGTGCTTATCTATTTTCACCTTGTGCCCATTTGCGATCTTTAACTCGTTAACAAGTATCGTGATGTTGTTGTTGTATGAATTGGAACTTGTTTCAACAATACCAGTGAGTTGATTCATCAGACCCTTCAGCTCGCCCATTTGTATATCTTGTTTGTTGATCTGTTCTTGGACTATAATAAGATTTTGCTGGTCAGTATTATTTTTATCGATTTTAAATGGTCCTGCTTTCTTAATATTTAACCATTTGTATTTATTTCCTAAATTTACAGGTTGAACTGAAATTAGTTTTGGAGACGACTTACCGGCCTTTAGTGTCTGCTGGACATTACCAAGAGCTTCCAGGATTTTTCTCTTGCCTTCTTCCTTGTACTCACCTCTCGCACCATGCTCTGTTTTCGTACCTTTATTTCTGTTCTCATCTTTTCCTTCATTCTCACCATTCTCGTCATTCTCACCATTCTTGTCATTCTCGTCATCGAAAGCGTTATCAGCATCGTCGCGCACCTCTGTCATCGTTTTGTTTGTCCCACCTTTATTCTCTGCTTTGTCGTTCGCATCTTTGCACAGAAAAAACAGAAGATAAACTTCACATCGATTTCCGACGAAAGATTCTCTGCAACAAAAATTAACTTCACAGGATAAACTTTACACAAATATCGGTTAAACTTCCTTTTTTATTCCATGACAAACACATGTATTTTGAAAGACGCGAAGTTGGCTGAACAAAACTTTATCGCTCTAAAAAATTGCCTGCAACAAATTTTATTCTTAGTTTTTTCTGTGTGTCTTTGGTGATGTCAAGCTCGTTTTGTATCAGTCTTGGTAAAATTGTTTGCCGATTTTTAATCATACATTCATCCATCCATTTTTCTAGCAAGAGCCAGTTTTCCTCTGCCGGATCAGGGAACATCCTTTCAGCTGTAAATACAATTGTTTTGATTTAGTATGTCCGGTTCGTGACATCCTGTGATCAGTTGACAGTAACAACAAGAATGGCCGATCACAGGAAGACCAAGCAGGTAAAGTTCCGAAACATCAATATCCTCTCCCACACTCTCTGATTGCTCAGACACGCCTCCTGAACATCAGGTCTGCGTGCCTGAGCAACCACGAGCTTTGTATTTACAATTCGAATTCTCTTGTATATTTATTACATTAAACTTCATGTGTATATATCGTGTCTGGTCACCATATATATATATATATATATATATATAAATTTGTTTGTCTATATTCCCCTTGAGATTATTGTTTCAATGAATTACGCGCCATATTTTTCAGTTTCTTTAATTGCTGTTGGGCATTTCGACGAGACCCAAGCACACGCGCGGCATCGACTATGTTTACCTATCATCCTTCTTTCTTTTACACTCTCGCCTTCGTATGTGTTAGTCGCGTCTTATACTCGAGTATCACGTGTACTTACTCGCCTTGCTACAGTCTTCAACTCTCCGTCTCTTTCTCTCTCCCACTCTCACCTGCATGCCGCACGCGCGCCCGAGCCCGCCGGCCTCAACTTGTGAATCCCGCTTTCTCGGAAACCGAAAAGTAACGCGTAATCAACTGAAATCATTCGTGCCATTTTCAAGGATTTTGATCCGCTCCGTGCGCACCCTCAACTTTTCCGATTCTCACTTAACTAGCCGATTTCATTATTTTTCACAATTTTGGATTTCCGTCTCTTTTCTTCTTACTTAACTTCACTTCCGCATATTATAACCTTCAATTACTTACCCTTTCTCCATCAATCCATCTCAATTACGTCTTTCGGTGAAGAAGCCCCACTCGTTCCATTTTCACCATTTTCGCCTTCGTCAGTCTGGATCCTCTGACCTTCGTCCTCCATTACTTTCACGAGCCTTTGTTTCACTCATTTGTTGCACACACGACGTGGAAGCAAGACAAAATACTATTTTAACCCTTGAATGGCACACCTTAAAATAATTACATTACTGGCACAAGGGGTGTTTGACACCCCGCTTGTTTAAACGTGTACTGTGAAGCCTGTACTGCATATTTTATAACAAGAATTGTGTATTATATAGTTTGATATATTTTTTAAAAAGTTCAGCAGGCTTTATAACCATTTTTTTAATTTAGGATAGTTAAAAAAATTTTTGAAAAAAAAACGGGAAAAATGAGTTTTTTCATATAAAAATTCATAACTCGCGTAATTTTCAATATTCATAGCTAAAAATTGATTGACATACTCTTGAAATACTATAATTTCAGAAAAAAATTATTGCAATATTGTACCTTTCAAAAAACGTATGTATTTCCAGAAATGAAAATGTAGTTTTTTGGTAAAAATAAGCACTATATTTTTTCTACATAAACCAATGTTTATTTATAAAAATTAATTTAAAAAATGTTCCAAAAGTACAAATACATGACATGAAAGTGATGAATACTATTGTTTGTAATCCAATTTACACTCCTTCAATTTGAAAAATAATCAATCAATGCAGACACACGTGGTGCAGAGGCCTGAGCGGTCATCGTTGCACATTGGCCGTTTGCAAGCAAAGCATGCCGTTTTTGTTTTTTTGTCTTTATTTTGAGGGCAAACTAAACATCTTGCATAGTTATCCAAGTGGATTGCTTTCGAGTCAGTGGACGTTTTTTCACTATCAATACCTAGAATTCCAGCTATGCCATAGACACTACTGGCACAAGGGGTGTTCGACACCCCATGCTTTTGACAAGTCAACTTTGGACGGCTGCTGATCGAAGACTAACGCTTGGTGGTCTATGCCAACATACTTTTCTGTTAGTTAGAGATCCCAATCAATGCCAGATGGCAACACATACCCAATTTTTTTGAATTTAGTATGCTTAATTGGAGCGCAAACTTTTCTTGTGGTGTAATACACCCCAGGTGCCATTTAAGGGATAAGTAGTTTTATTATAACTGTGAAATACTCTGAACACGCAACACGCTTAGGACTAACTGAACTACTAAACTCGAGACGCACACCCGACAGGGCCAACAGCCGGCCCCAGTGGAGGGGGGGGGGGCACAATGGACGAGAAAGCCGGGATGTATACCGGGCGTTCTTATATATTTCACAGTTCGAAACTCCATAATTTTTCTTTAAATATTTTCAAACTAAAAACACTAAATTGTTTGATTTTTATTCTTTTAAATTTTGCATGGTCTACACACTTACGCATTTTTCGAATTTTAATATACTTAAAATTCTTGAAAAGTGTCAATTAATTCACGAATCTTTAATCAGACTTAACTCCATTTCATATGGTTTAATGTCAATCTTATAACTGTTTGACTAATATGAAGCTCTTGGATTCAAAGTGCTGAAATATGTAATCTCTTTTATTTCAAATTATCCAGGTTTGAAGAATTTGTATTTGAGACCATGTGACGAGTGGGTCACGTGACCGGATTCCTACCTTATCGACACTTTTGTTAATTGTCAACTTATTTTCTCACGAATAGCCACATCGAGTTGAAAATTTGGGATAATAAATAAGAAGCACTTAGAAAAGCGGCTCTGGTCCTAAATTGCAATAATCATGAAAAAGAAAAAGAAAATTGTTACAAGAAAATCTCTTTTAATGATTATCACAATTTAGGACCAGGGCCGCCTTCCTTAGTGCTCCTTATTTATTATCCCAAATTTTCAACTCAATGTGGCTATTCATGTGAAAATAAGTTGAAAAATAAAAAAGTGCCGGTGAGGTAGGAATCTGGTCACGTGACACACTCATCACATGGTGTTCACATAAGTCACATAAGTGTTCTATGTTTTGAAAACGATTTTATCCTTAAGATTGTCCAATAATGTAGGTGCGTTAATTGTAATGTTTTTACATTCTCATCTAGAGAAGGTATTGAATTTGTGCGAAATTTGACCCCCCCGGTTTTAGTCAATTGTCCACGTTTTGAGACCCCCTGAGTCAGAAAAAATGGTTTTTACGAACATGTCTGTCTGTCGGTCTGTCTGTCTGTGTGTAGTCTGACGACTCGATAACTTTCGAAGGAATTTTTTTATTGAAATTTCCTTCTGCACCCAGGTTTTCGGTCCGAAAATACAGGTCAAGTTCGTTAGCCAGCCATTTTGGATAAATTTCAAAAAGTGAGAGCATTTTGAAAATTTTTGAGACCATTTTTTTTCGAAATTTGAAAATTATATAAACGGCCGCTCATAGAAATCGAAAATTCGAACAATTTATTCCTATGACATTTTCCGATAAAACAAAAATTTCCAGAGTTACAGCATTTGCAAAATCCAAAAAAAGAAAAGAAAATTAACATTTTCAGCCGGAAAACGCACCATACGAAAAAAAGTCAGGACAAGAAAAATGTTTCTTTTTGCACGCCCTAAAAGACTATTCAAACGACTTTTTGAATTTTCTCGAAAAATCGAAAATTCACATTTTTAGTGCACAAAAAATAATTAAAAAACCATAAATTCAGTTTACGGCCAAACTATGCAAGATACGACAAATCATGATTCAACAAAATTTGTGCGTACAAAAAGGATCTACAAATTTGTCATTGGACACTTTTCGATAGGATGTGTAGTTTTTGCTTTATTCGTAAAAAAAGGTCATTAACAGTGAAAAAATCATCCCGGTAAGTGGGCGCATTCTCATCGAAACTTTGCTTATTTCATTTCTTTTCCATCTCGTGTGTGTGTTTTCATAATATTTCATTGCTTTAATGTTCTCAATACTATTTCGAAAGATTAAAACAATAAAATAATCATCACTTATGCTCATGGTACTTGAAAATTTGTATTTTTACATTCTCATCTAGAGAAGGTATTGGATTTGTGCGAAATTTGAACCCCCCTCCCGGTCTGTCTGTCTGTCCGTCGGTCTGTCTGTCGGTCTGTCTGTCTGTCTGTCTGTCTCTCTGTCTGTAGTCTGACGATTCGATAACTTTCGAAGGAATTTTTTTATTCAAATTTCCTTCTGCACCCAGGTTTTCGGTCCGAAAATACAGGCGAAGTTCGTTAGCCAGCCATTTTGGATAAAAATTCAAAAAGTGAGAGCATTTTGAAAATTTTTTAGACCATTTTTTTCAAAATTTGAAAATTATATAAACGGCTGCTCATAGAAATCAAAAATTCAAACAATTTATTCCACTGACATTTTCCGATAAAATGAAAATTTTCAGAGTTACAGCATTTGCAAAATCCAAGAAAAGAAACGAAAATTAACATTTTCAGCCGAAAAACTCACGATAAAAAAAAAAGTCAAGACAAGAAAAATGTTTCTTTTTAAACGCCCTAAAAGACTATTGAAACTACTTCTTGAATTTTCTTGAAAAATCAAAAATTCACATTTTTAGTGCACAAAAAATAATTAAAAATCAAAAAATTCAGTTTCACGGCCAAACTATGCAAGATACGACAAATCATGATTCAACAAAATTTGTGCTTACAAAAAAGATCTACAAATTTGTCATTGGTCACTTTCCGATAGGATGTGTAATTTTTGCTTTATTCGTAAAAAAGGTCATTAACAGTGAAAAAATCAGCCCGGTAAGTGGGCGCATTCTCATCGAAACTTTGCTTATTTCATTTCTTTTTCATCTCGTGCGTGTTTTTTCACAATATTTCATTGTTTTACTGTTCTCAATACTATTTCTAACGATTAAAACAATAAAATAATCATCATTTATGCTCATGGTACTTGAAAATTTGTATTTTTACATTCTCATCTAGAGAAGGTATTGGATTTGTGCGAAATTTGACCCCCCCGGTTTTTATCAAATGTCCACGTTTTGAGACCCCTTGAGTCAGAAAAAATGGTTTCTACGAACACGTCTGTCTGTCGGTCTGTCTGTCTGTCTGTCTGTATGTATGCCTGTCTGTCTGTATGTCTGTCTGTCTGTCTGTCTGTCTGTCTGTCTGTCTGTCTGTCTGT
>CAKNXH010059087.1:0-25670 GCA_932178445.1 Andricus quercusramuli
CTACCAAAAAAGACGAATTTTTAACCAAACAGTTAAATTTTAAGCTAAAAAGGATTTTTAAAAACCAATTTTAATCCAAATACTGGAATTTTCAAATAAAAAGAATAAATTTTCAACAAAAGATGGAATAGTTAAACTTTCAGTTAAAAAAATAATAATTTTCAACCAAGAATATTAATTTTCTAGAAAAAGATGAATTTTCAACTAAATACATGAATATTCATCTAATAAAGATCAATTTTTAACCAAGAATGGAAGTTATATTTTCAATATAGAAAATGTACTTTTAACGAACAAACAAATTTATTTTCAACAAAATACATGAATTTTCATCTGAATACAGAAATTTTCAGTTAAAACAAAATAATTTCCAACAAAAAAAAATAAGTTTCAACATAATAGGTAAATTTTCATACAAGGAATTCACATGCATCTTCCATCCATAAGTTTATAAAATCTTAGTAAAATTTGTATCGTTTTTCCGTAAAATTTCCTAACTTTCCAAGTTTTAAATTCCCCTACTTTTCCCTGATTTTTCAGAAATCCCTCACCTGTTGCAACCCTGTCTTTATAAATTTAATTTATGAATAAATAAATATATATATATATATAATATTAAATATAACGTTAAATAATACCAATGAAAAAAATGTATGTGATAAAAATATTTAAAATAAAGACATAAATAATCAAACTAAAATATAAAATAAGAGGGAATTATACTTAACCTAAAAATAAAGATACTTTAAAAACATCGAAAACGTGGATAAAATTATGAGAATATAAGTAGTTAACCTCTCTTCAGGAGTGAATTATTACGTCTCTCTTAAATCTGAATTATTATTGCATGATTTTTTTCAGAATTTATAGTGAAAAACTATAACTTTACTTGACAAATGCCTCATAGAAATATGAGATAAACAATGACTGATAATTTTAATTAAACGCTTCAAAATAAAAAACTTGAGCCTCTGTTTCCGTACCTTTTTCTAAAATTCCTGTCTTTTCTTCTATTTTCACTATTTTTCAAGCACTTTTTCTATTTTTATCGCACTTTTCACCATTATAACAACAAACTTCAATGCACTCTCAACGGTTTTCGTATTTTTTCAAACCGATCAGCTGATTTTTGACATATGAGCGCCATGTTTTTTACGCGGGAAGTTCACATTTGGCAAACAAATTTTCATTTTAAATCATGCGAAACTTTGTAAAATTCAAAAGTTTAGTTTTGAATTTAATTCATTTCAAATAAATAAATTATATAAAGTAACTAAATTATGTACAAAATATTACAATTTTGAGTAATATTTAAATTTAAATTCGGCCATTTCGGTTTCTCGCACGGGTGCCACCTGCACGCCATAAAAAAATTACGAAAGAAATTAGAAAATTTTCAAAATTTCATATTTACAACATTAACAAATAAATATAGATGACAAAAATTATGAAATCTCAGAAGAATAATTTTTCCGGAACAAAAAAGATTCAATTAGGATATCAGAGTATTTTTTCTTTTCAATAAGTTGAAAATTTTGGACTTTTCTGACAGTGACAGTTCGTCGATTTGTCAAAATAAGTCGTCACACGTTTTTTTCGGTCATTTTCCGGGTTTCCGATCGCGAGGTTTTCCTAATTCTACCAAATATTTGATTCTCATTTTCTCATCTAACGCGGCAACCAACAGGTAACAAAAAACAGTATTTTTTCCTAATTATTTCAAAAGATGATAAATCCTAACCTCAAAATTATTACTTCGTTTCCAATTTCAATTAATGTTGTAATTTCAGGTTTTTAGCTACTTTCGCTTCTGAATTAATAAAATTTTTGAAAAAATGAGTAATTACAGTGTGATTACTTCCGACTTTGTGAGCGTTTCGATCACAAATTCAGGAAATCAAATGACATGTGTCGAACGAAGATTTCAAAAGGGTATCACGATCGATGATTTTAAGGTAATTTGTAATGCAAATACGTTGATTTGTATGTTTGAATATGGTTTTTATTTAATTCTTGGATTTTTTTCTTTAATTTTAGGGCAAACTCGAGTTGTTGACTGGCGGAAATCCATCAACAATGAGTGTCGAAGTTTACGATAAGAATGATAAACTCGTATGCAAATTGAATGAAGGAAGTCGCCTTTTAGGGTCATATCCTATCGATGATGGCATGCGAATTCACGTGAGTTTTCTGAATTCGATTTTATAATTTATTAATTAGAGTCGACCATTAACTACGTTACCAATTTTTGGATATTTTCACACCCAGGGTGTCCAGCAGGGTGGTCCAAAATTTGTTGTTTGAATTTTCATGGGGACACCTCCCAAATTTGTTCGAATCCACCCAAAAATAATTCCATTTTTTTTGTTTTGAAAAAATTTATATTTAGGGGTGGCGCAAGCCCCATGAAGTTTAACATGTATTTCCCACAGGAAAAAAAAGACGTTTTTGTAAATCTTATTCAGAATCCTCAATATTATCTCAGTCGAGTTGAAACTCAACATTTCTCTTCACAATTAGCCATAGAATACGAATGAAATATCACTTTTCAAAAACCAACACCATAAGTCTGTTTTATAGGGTACCAAAAAAACACCATAAGTGAACAAATGGGTTTTGCGAGTTTTTCGCGCTGATTATGATTTTTTTGCGGTTTTTTTAATGCGAATTGTTTCTAATACATAAAATATGACATTATACTGAATATTATATATTTTAATGAATTGTTTAAACAATTTATTATTGTTTTTAGCAATTTTCTCACAGAATGGAGTTAGAAAGGCGCGGTTTTTTCACAAATTTTCCATTTGTTGTCCAATTTTCAATTAGAGGGAAGTGATAGTTCATCACTGTTAACAATAGTGATTGTTTAAACAATTTATCATAATTATTAATAATATATTTGAATAATGCTAGAAAGATGCGGATTTTTTTTAATTTCTGGCTTTTTGTCCAATTTTCATCTGTAGTGAAGTATTAATAAATTCAAGCTCACAAAATAATTGTTTAAACAATTTATTATAATTATTAATAATATTATATTTGAATAATGCTGAAAAGATGCGGTTTTTTTTTTAAATTTCTGGTTTTTTGTCCACTTTTCATTCGGAGTGAAGTAATAATGAATTCAAGTTAACAAAATAATTGTTTAAACAATTTATTATAATGATTAATATTATATTTGAATAATGCTAGAAAGATGCAGTTTTTTTAAATTTCTGGCTTTTTGTCCAATTTTCATTTGTAGTGAAGTGATAATGAATTGAACTTAACAAAATAATTGTTTAAACATTTTATTATCATTGTTAATAATATTCTATTTGCTTAATTGGTAGAATGTTGTGGTTTTTTCTGAAATTTTCAACTGTTTGTTTATTTTTTATTAGTTTAAACAAATTATTATTGTTTATGACTATGTTCATCTATATCGTTTGCGCCTGATAGTCTCGGTTTTTGGGCAATTTGTACCTTTCTGCCCTTTTTTCACTTATTGAGGTAATAACTAAATAAAGTTAACAAAAAAGTTGTTAAAACAATTTAATATTGTTTATAACTATCTTTTCTTATATAAGTGCTAGAAAGTGGCGGTTTTTTCTAAAAGCTTTCACTTTGTTTCGCCTGCTTAATTACTAACAATTAATAAATAAACATTAGAGAAAACTATATTTTAAATAATCTCTTTCCTTTTCGTGCATATATATTTTTCTGAAATAAAACAGATATTTAAAATTCTTTGCTTTTGCCTCTTGTGTAAAATAGCTTTTTTCTTTAAATTAATTCTTTTAAGCATTTGGAAAAGAGCAAAAATAATTCACTTAAAACAACAATACCTTTCGAAAAATCATTTTTGTTGTAGTTGACTTATTACTTGTTCATAAATAAAAAGGCGATGCAAAGTGCAAGAATTTAGAAAAAACCGCCACTTTCTAGCACTTATGTGAGAAAAGATAGATTAAACAATATTAAATTGTTTGAACAACTTTTCTGTTAACTTTAATTAATTATTACCTCACTAAGTGAAAAAAGGACAGAAAGGTAAAAATTGCCAAAAACCTTACTATCAGGCGCAATCCATATAGATGAATATAGTCATGAACAATAATAATTTGTTTAAACAATTATTTTTGCTGAATCTGATTAATTAATAAGTCACGCCTAATAAAAAATAAATAAACAGTTGAAAATTTCAGAAAAAACTGCAACATTCTACCGATTAAGCGAAGATAATATTATCAACAATGATAATAAATTGTTTAAACAATTATTTTGTCAACTTGAATTCATTATTACTTCACTCCAAATGAAAATTAAACAAAAAGCCAGAAATAAAAAAAAACGCATTTTTGTAGCATTATTCAATTATAATATTATTAATAAGTATAATGAATTGTTGAAACAATTATTTTCTTGACTTTTATTCATTATTACTTCACTCCGAATGAAAAGTGGACAAAAAACCAGAAATTTCAACAACAAAAAACGCATCTTTTCAGCATTATTCAAATACATACATAAATACATATACATATAATAAATTGTTTAAACAATCAATATTTTTAACATTGATGAACTATCACTTCCCTCTAATTAAAAATTGAACAACAAATAGAAATTTGTGAAAAAACCGCGTCTTTCTAACTCCATTCTATGAGAAAATTGCTAAAAACAATAATAAATTGTTTAAAAATTTCATTAAAATATCTAATTTTCAGTATAAATTCATATTTTATGTATTAGAAATAATTCGCATTGAAAAAACCGCAAAAAAATCATAATTAGCGCCAAAAACTCGCAAAACCCATTTTTTCACTTATGGGGTTTCTTTGGGATCCTAAAAAACTGACTTATGGGGGTCATATTTGAAAAGTGATATTTTATTCGTATTTTATGGCTAATTTTGAAGATAAATGTTGAGTTTCAACTCGATTCAGATAATATTGAGGATTCTGAATAAGATTTACAAAAACGTCTTTTTTTCTTATGGGAAATACATGTTAAACTTCATGGGGCTTGCGCCACCCCTAAATATCATTTTTTTTCAAAACAAAAAAAATTGATTTTTTTTTTGGTGGATTTGAACAAATTTGGAGGGTGTCCCGATAAAAATTCAAAAAAAAAATTTCCAATGCATTTTTGGACCACCCTAGTGTCCAGCGACCTTAAAAACCTGGAATTCTCCTTGAATTTTTTTTTCAACCTTTAGAACCTAGAAATCTTGAATTTTTCAAGAGAAACTTGAATTAAATTTGTCTTTCAAACCAGTTATTTTTATTGAAATGCGAAAAGTAATTTGGATCTTTTAGTCTATTATGTAAGAAACATCTCATTTAGACGAACTCTTGCTACTGAAAAGTTTGTTATTTATATCAAAATATAATTATTTATTTATCAAGATATTATTTATTTCTTATGCACTACAGAATAATTAAAGAAATTTCTAGGTATTTTTTGTAGACTTTATCAATTATTTTATAGTTTGCAATAAACTGACTTTAATAATGTGAATAATTCTTTAAGTTTTTAATTTCGTCTCCGCTGATATAGAATTTTTAAGTATACATTTTGTTGTAATACTTAACTTACAAATTATAAAATTATTAGTTGAAAATTTGGATGTTAATTCAGTTTCAGAATTAGAATGAGACATTGCCATATAACGGATTTTTTTCAAGGGTTTAACCACTCGGTTTTTGAGTATACACCAGATTACAAAACATTATTAAAAATTTCAAAAGGTTTCAAAATATTTCAAAGATTGAAAAATATTTAAAAGGACTTTGAACATTTTACAAAGATCTCACGGATTTTAAATATTTAAAAAAGGCATGTACACTATATTTCAAATATTTTACAACAATTTCTCAAAGCTTTAAAAACTTTCAAAAGATTTAAAGGATTTTAAAGAATTGAAAAAGGGTACAGTACACCAGGTTTCAAAGATTTCAAAACATTTCGAAGATTTGAAACGATTTTAAAAGCTTTCAAAACATTTTAGAAGATTTGAAAAGATTTCACTAAGATTTCAAATAATTCAATGATTTCAACGAATAAAAAAGATTTTACAAAAAAAGAGTTAAGAAAAATGTCACAACTATTTCAAAAAGTTTGAAAATGATTTCAAATATTTCAGAAAAATTTCCCAAAGATTTCGAACATTTCATAAAGATTACAAGGATTTCAATGATTTGAAAAAGGTGGTGTGCGCCAGATTTTAAAGATTTAATAACAATTTCGTAAAGATTTCAAACAAATACAAGAATTCCAAAGATTTCTAAAAGGGCACAGAATAAACCAGATTTCAAAACATTTAAAAGATTCTAAACTATTTCAAATATTTCAATGATTTCAAACGAGAACAAACGATTTCACAAAAAAAGATTAAAGAAAGCTTTCATAAATATTTCATAAAAATTTCAAAAGATTTAAAAAACTTTAAAAGATTTCAAGAATTTCAAATATTTTACAAGTATTTAAAAAGATTGCGAAAGATTTCACAAAGATTTTAAGTACTTCAAGAGATTTCAATGACTTCACAAAGATTTCAAAAATTTCACAAAGATTTACAATATTTCAAGGATTTCAAAAATGATTTATGTTCGCAAAACAATTAAGAATTTGTTTATTTATCTTTCTGCTTTCTTCAAAAATTGTTGGCCAATAAAAATGAAATTGCTCCCTTTTTACATCTATTTCATTATAATCTACTGAAGCAGATTAATTTGTAATCAAACAGTTGCATTTTTTAATACAAAAAAATGTGTTTTCTAGAAAAAAAGGCGAATTTTTAACAAAATACATAAATTTCCAATCAAACAGTTTAATTGTCTACCAAATTGTTGAATTTCCTTCAAAAAGGTGCATTTTTAACCAATCATTTGAATTTGCAACAAAATAGTTAAATTTTTAGTTAAAAAATTATTTTTTAACAAAAAAAAATGAATTTTCAACTAAAATTATGAATCTTCAACCAAAACAAAAAATAACTTTCGAAAAAAAAAGTTGAAGTTTCAATCAAAGAGTAAAATTTTTAATCTAAAAAGATGATTTTTCAACAAAAAGTTTATCAATGATGTTTTAAAAAAAATTTAATTAAAAACAGTTGAATTTAACTAACAAAAACGAATCTTCAGCAAAATACATACGTTTTTAAACAAATAGTTGAATTTTCTACCAAATTGTTAAATTTTCGAGCCGAAAATACGAATTTTCTACAAAACAGTTCAATTTTCAACAAAAAAGTTAATTTTGAACCGAAACAGATTGATTTTTAACCAGACAGTTGCATTTTCAATCAAAAAGGATTACATTTTTATAGAAAGAGATATATTTTCAAACTATAAAGATTAATGAAAACAAAATAGTTGAATTTTCATTTAAAACAAAAAAAAAACAATTTTTTAGTCAAGATGAAAACAAATGTTAATCAAATTGTTGAAATTCTAAACCAAAAAGATGAATTTTTAACAAAATTGTTGAATTTACAACCAAAAAACTTTTTTAACCAAATTGAGGAATATGACAATAGGGAAAAGACTTTGAAGCCTGTCATACATAAATAAGAATTTTAATCATTTGTAAACTAAGAAAAAACATTTTAAATAAAACTTTAATTAAATTTTTAATATTTTAAAAATATTAGGTTCAAACACTGCAAATTTGGCTTAAAAATAAAGTTAATTTTCCATTCCACACTTTTGGATTTCGGACTATCCACTTTTAAATTCGGACTGCTTCCTGGTAAAACCTTGAAATACGTGGAAATTACCTCGAATTTGAAATCGTCCCATGAATCGCCACCCTGATTTTACTGGCACTCTCATTTATTTTGTAGTTCATGAAACTAGACGAAATTTTCCAAAAAGACTTAGACCATTTATGACTTTTTTTTTGTGCGTAGTTAGGTGTTGCACAATATTTAAATTTTATGTTTAATAAATTTTTTAAAAGGTTGTGGATAATTTTACTCGTCAAGAAGAGGATTTATCGAACGTGGAAAAATTTGAAATATCAGAAGAAGAATATGCAAAAAGATCAGGTACTACGATTAATAATCTCTGAATATGAAGATTCCTATAACTAATAAATAACGTAATAACGTTATCTGAAACAAATTTCTTTCCAATTTTAGACACAGTCAAAGCATTCCTGGAGAAGAACAGACTGGGAAAATATAATGAAGAGGAAATGAAACGCAGGGACGAGGAAAAGAAGAAAGAACAGGAAGCTGAAGAAGCTTCTGCTCGATTATGCAAAATTGGAGATCGCTGTGAAGTCTATGTGCCGAATCAACCGAAGAGAAGAGCAACGATTATGTACGTTGGTAAGTATTCCGGTTTTCGATTTTTTATTATTACTATTATTTTTCTTTGAAAAAAGGGCATTTTCTTAAAGAATGAAAAATGTATTTCCTAATAAAAATACCATCGTAATGAACAAAAATTTATAACTTTCACATTTTTATAGAAGACAACAAATTTGGTTCAACTAGGAAACAAACACGCGTACGATTATTATTTGTTTTGTCTCCCACATTTTTTAATTTAAACAACAGATTATTATTAACATAAAATTGTTGTATTTCATGGTATTTACTATCTAAAGTAATAGAAAAGAAAAGCGAGGACAATTTTTATGATAATAAATGCAATTGATGTCTCTTCAGAATTATATATAATATTTTCGTATAGATAATCAAGCCATTGCATTTTTGTTTAAAAAATACAATTTTTTTACAAAAATCACTAGCATGACCGAAAGTTTTTCAAAATGTTGTAAGTGTAATTTTTAAACTCAAATGATTTTTTTAAACCGATATCTGGGGGAAAACGCTGACATACCCAATTATTGTTCAAATATTGTAAATATTCTTTGAAATGAAATGTTTTTTTCATTATCAATGCAATTTTAGACTAGAAACACTAACATACAACATAAAAAACTAATTTCTTTGATTAAAATAACCGATCTGCGGTGAAAAATGTTAAAATAACTTAAAATTGGTCAAAAATGATAAATCTTCTTTGAAATCTATAGATTTTCCTGCAAAAAAAAACGAACATAAACTATAATTATTTAAAAAAATGGGATCTTCTTTCAAATCCAATGATTTTTGATTAAATGTGCCGAATACACCGGTATAAAACGCCATCAGAACGATCAGAACCAAAACAAAACTGGCGAATTTAACGATTCTGAAGAATAATCTGAAAAATATTATAAAATCTTAAAAATTTAATTAATTTTTACATAAAAAATACCAATTTCCAATGAAAAATGTATTATTACATAACGAAAAACTGTTTAAGGTTGTAAATCTTTTAAACCTAATGTTTTTTTATTTAAAATAACGGTAAAAAATGTTAATATAACCTTAAATTGTTCCAAAAGTAGTCAATCTTCTTTGAAATCTATATCCATATTTCCGGTGAAAACCCAGCTAGCTTAACCTACAATATTGTATTCTTACTAATGTAAAACAACAACTTAACTTGTGATTTTTAAGAAATTATGCATCTTCGTTGAAATCTAATTATTCTTTAATAAAAATGTATATTTCCGACCAAAAACACTGACAAAATCAAAAATCGTTCAAACCTGTAAATTTTATTATTTTTAACAAAATAAAACTGACACAACCTAAAATTTCAAGTCTTCTTCGAAACTTTATGATTTTATATTAAAATATGAATTTAAAAAAAATGCTAATCGCCAGCGAAAAATACTAACATAGAACATGTAGAATATCTTCAATAATATATTAGATAATTTGAAAGTTTTAATTTAACCGCGAAAGAGTATAGAAAAAACACAAATGTTTCTCAGTTCATATAAGGTTTTCTTTCTTCTATTTTTTGCGCAAATCTTTGAAAATTTTCCGTTTTATTTTTTCTGTGCTAAGGTAACTTTTTTTTTCTTTGTCTGTCTTAAGCTACTCATAATTTCGTTATTAATTTCCGCGAGTTTCTTATAATTCTTGAAAAATTAATCGCAGCTTCAAAAAAAAAAAAAAAAAAGGAAAAGTTGCCAGAATTCTCAAATATAGGAATTATGGGGGGTTTTCAGAAATAAATTACAAGTTTTTTCTAGGTACAATTTTTCATAGTACAGAACCGTTAAAACATTTCACATTTTTAAAACGATCGACTCGGAATATAAATATACATATATATATATATATATATATATATAATTATATATATTTGTATACAGTCACGCTAGTTTATTATAAATGATTTTTTTTCACTTTATAGGAATTCAATTAATATGTTTAATTTAGGAACCGTTGGAAAATTATATTACAAGATATTCTTAAATATATTAGCAATATTGATCAATTAAATAATAATAAAAACATAATTAATCATTTTTTGAATCTGTCTCTGAAGTTTCATGAATTTGAATATTAATTCAAAGGAATTTCTATTTTATCTTCTTATATTTAAAATTCAGTGCAAATTTAGGTAAGACTAATGCGGGTACTATGTTAAATTCAATTTGAACTGTATCAAATTCCTCAGCTTTCAAGTAAAAAATGGCATTTTCAACAAGATAGATGCATTTTTAACCGAATGGTTGAATTTTCAATTAAAAAGGATTAATATTTAACAGTCAATCAGTTTTCTGTCAAAAATTGAATAGTTAAATTTTCAGTTAAAAAAATTTATTTCAATGAAAAAAAAATGCAAACAAAGTGATGACTCTTCGATTGGAATATATGAATTTTAAACCAAAAAGATGAATGTGTAACAAAATTTTTTAACTCTAACCAGTAGTTTTAGTGTCAATTAAAATTATGGATATTCAACTCTTATACTTGAATTTTCACCAAAAAGATGAATTTTCAAATAAGAAGATTAATTTTCTACCAAAAAATACAATTTTTCAACCATATAGTTGAATTTTGAACTAAAAAAGATTAATTTTGAACAAAAAATAGAATAGTTGAATTTCCAATAAAAAAATTTATGTTTAACCAAAGAGATGAAATTTCAACTAAAATTATGAATCTTCAACTGGAATAGTCCAATTTTAAACCAAAAAGATGAATTTTCAACTAAAATTATGGATCTAAGTAGAATAATTGAATTTGAAACCAAAAAGATTAATTTTTAACCAAAGAGTTTAACTTTCAACCAAGTAGTGTTATTTTCAATCGCAAAGATGAATTTTCAACTAAAATGATGAATTTAACTGGTATACTTGAATTTTAAACCATAAAGCTGACAAACAAGAACAATAATTTTCTTAACAAAAAAGACTATTTTTGAACAAAATACGTAAATTTTCAACCAAAAAAGATAATTTTTCAACTAAAATGATGAATTATTCAGCTGGAATTATTATATATTATATTACATACATTATTATATTATCAGTTAACAAAAATTAATTTTCAACAACAAAAAACAAACAAATTTTCAACAAAATAGTTCAATTTTCAGTAAAAAATTAATTTTTAATAAAATAGTTTTCGACCAAGTAATTGAATATTCATTCCAAAAAAGACGAATTATGAACGAAAAATGTAGTTGAATTTTCAAGCAAAAAATGTCTTCTACCAAAAAGAATAAATTTTCATTTAAAAAAATGAATTTTCAACCGGATACTTGAAATTTCGAATAAAAACGATCAATTTTCAGCCAGAAATAGAATAGTTAAATTTTCAGTTGAAAAAATGAATTAAACATTTTTTTTTAACAAAATAGAAATATAAAGGTTATTTAACAAATGGGTCAAAATATCTCAAGTGTGCCACTTTTAAATCTATAGTTCTATTTTCAATTAATGTATACAGTTTTCAATTCGCTTTTATATCAAAATAACCCCCCTAAAATATTTTTGCAAAAAATTTATTTTTTCAAAAGTTATTAACAATCAAAGTTCTTGATCACTCTTTTTTCAAAAATTAATTACTTGCGAACGGTTCATCGAAATTCAATAATTGAGTCGTGAAAATGTTTGTTACGAAGTATACTTTACGCTAAAAAATTGTTCAGTAGTGGAAAAAAATTTTTATTGTTTAAATAATCGTTTGTTATAAACAATTGAAAAATAATTAAATTTCTCCGCCTGTGAAAGAATTCTTCCACGTTTCAATAGATTCTACAATCTCCTCCGAAAATTTTGGTGAAAAAAAAAGTTGGTATTTTGCCGTAATTCAAAAGTTATTGCTTTTTTTGTGACCGCGCTCCGACCTCGAGCGCTGTTCGAGCATGCGCGATTATGTAAACAAATGCATAGTTTAGGCGTTTATTGGAAGAAAGTAATCGTTTTTCTTTCTTAGTAACTTCAAATTATATGACTGGTAATATTTAGTGATTAAGATTGGTCATTTGATATTATTTGTTTATTTAATAAACAAATTTAATGAACAAAAGCATATTTTTGTCATTTATAGACATAAAGTAATAGTTTTTCTTCCTAATCTTCTTCAAATTACATAGGTGGTGATGTTAAGTGACGAAGAATTGTCAATTAATATCATTTGTTCATGTTATAAACAAATCTTATAAACAAATGCATAGTTTGACCATTTATAGATAGAAATTAATAGTTTTTCTTTCTAATCGTCTTCAGATTACATAGATGGTGATGTTAAGTGACGAAGAATTGTCAATCAATATTATTTGTTCATTTTATAAACAAATCTTACAAACAAATGCATAGTTTGACCATTTATAGATAGAAAGTGATCGTTTTTCTTTCTAACCGTCTTCAAATTACATAAGTGGTGATATTAAGTGACGAAGAATTGTAAATCAATATTATTGGTTCATGTTATAAACAAATTGTAAAAACAAATGCATAGTTTGACCATTTATAGATAGAAAGTTAATGTTTTTCTTTCTAATCGTCTTCAAATTACATAAGTGGTGACATTTCATGGAGAAGAATTGTCATTTGATATTATTTGTTTATTTCATGAACAAGTGCATAGTTTAGCCATTTCTAGACAGAAGGTAATCTTTTTCTATTATTTCCTTCAAATTATATCACTGGAAATGTTTTATGATGTTCTAGAAGAATTAGCTTCCAAGTTGTACTTGTCAATCATTTCAGTCATTTCAGGATCCATTTCGAATTCATTCTTGCTAGGTCACTGAACATCATCACTTATGTCATTTGAAGTCGATTAGAAAGAAAAACGATCACTTTATATCTTTAAATGGTTAAACTATGCATTTGTTCATACAATTTGTTAATAATATGAACAAATAATATTGATTTACAATTCTTTGTCACTTAATATCACCACTTATGTAATTTGAAGACGATTAGAAAGAAAAACGATCACTTTCTATCCATAAATGGTCAAACTATGCATTTGTTTATAAGATTTATTTATAACATGAACAAATAATATTGATTGACAATTCTTTGTCACTTAACATCACTACCTATGTAATTTGAAGACGATTAGAAAGAAAAACTATTACTTTCTGTCTATAAATGACAAAACTATGCTTTTGTTTATTAAATAAACAAATAATATCAAATGACCAATCTTAATCACTGAATATTACTAGTCATATAATTGAAAGTTACTAACAAAGAAAATTCGATTACTTTCTTCCAATAAACGCCTAAACTATGCATTTGTTTACATAATTGTGCGTGCTCGACCAGCGATGGAGGTCAGAGCGCGGTCACAAAAACATCAATAACTCTTGAATTACTGCAAAATACCAACTTTTTTTTCACCAAAATTTTCGGAAAATATTGTAGAATCTATTGGAACGTGGAAGAATTCTTTCACAGGCGGAGAAGTTTAATTATTTTTAAATTGTTTACAACAAACGATTATTTAAACAATAAAAAAATGTTTTCCACTACTGAACAATTTTTTAGTGTAAAGTATACTTCGTAACAAAAATTTTCACGACTTAATTATTGAATTTCGATGAACTGTTCGCGAGTAATTAATTTTTGAAAAAAAAGTGATCAAGAACTTTGATTGTTAATAACTTTTGAAAAAATGAATTTTTTGCAAAAATATTTTAGGGGAGTTATTTTGATATGAAAACGAATTGAAAACTGTATACATTAATTAAAAATAGAACTATCGATTTAAAAGTGGCACACTTGAGATATTTTGACCCAAATGAATAATCATTGTTATTCAATCTTATATTGCAATTTAAGAAAAAATTAAGCACACGAAAAAATTCCCTGATTAAAATTTTTTTTTTTGACATTTTATGATTTTTCCAGGCAAGGTAGGCATCCTGGGAAGAGATCGACTGTGATCCCTGATATTAAACAACAAATTGACTATAGAATTTTAATTTGCAGGAAAACCTGATTTTAAAGAAGGATGGTGGATTGGAGTGAAATACGACGAGCCACTTGGAAAGAATGATGGAAGGTAACTTTAAATTAATCGACTACCATTTTCATATTCTTAATGTTGCACAATAAAGTTTTAAACAAAACTTTCAATTAATTTACAGTGTAAGCGGAAAAAGGTATTTCGAATGTGCTCCAAAGTACGGAGGATTCGTGAAACCGACACACGTAAAAGTGGGAGACTTTCCAGAAGAAGATTATGATCTGGATGAAGAGATCTAATTTCCCAAAGAAACAGATCCTTTCATATTTAAAAACTCAAGTATATTTTTTACGCACTAGGTTCTAAGATTAAATAAAAATTCCAGTTCCTTATACAATATTATTTTAATTTTATATAGCCTTTTTTTTTACAAATCGTCAATCTTAATCAAAATTAATTTAAATAATCCAACATTGAATTAAGAGATCTATCTCAGATCCTTAGTACTTCCTTCGCTTGATTATTTCCGGTCGCCAGTTGATTGGATGACTCTCTTCAGACTAAAAAAATAATAAATAAAGTAGAATAAAAAATTAATAATCATGATTAAAGCATTAATATTATGTCTGAAGACTTGACTTACAGCTGTAGGGTCTTCTTTGTACATTTTGATTGTTTTATCAGCTTCTGTCGTGATTAATCTTGTGCCTGATCTGTCAAAAGTGAGACTAAAGATTCCAGCTTCACTATCCATGGATCCAGGTTGCACAGGAGATTGCAGACGTTGGAAATTGTATCTAAACATTAATTATAAATATTAGGACATTTAATTTTAATAAAATAGAACAAGGTTTCAACTTTTTAAAATAAAGGATCACAGGGGTTCAGTAGTTCAATTTTAGATAAAAAAGGGAATAAAAAGGGGTTTCAATTATCATTCAAAATCTTGAAAATCAGAAAAAATGGAAAAATTCTCATGTTTTTTTTTTAAATATATTTTTATTAGTAGATAAATTTTGATTCCTTATTCTCATTCATTTTTTTCTAGTGTATTCTTTTCAGTACAGGAAAAAAAAATTTTCAACAAAGTAGTTTAACTTTTAGCTGAGTTGTTCAAAATATTTTTCTGAGCTAGAAAGAAATAATTTGAAAAACACAAAAATGATCATTTGAAAAACGAACTTTCTAATATATTTTTATCAGTAGGTGTTCAAAAAATGTCAACTGAAAACTATCATAGTGTAAGAAAACAGAAATTGACCAAATTATTTTGCAAGACATTTTTTTGTTTGAATACGCTGTTTGCTAACACAAACAAATTTTTTCTCGTGTTATCACTTGAATGCAAACTGTTGAAACCAAAAAGAAAATTCAACAATTTGGTTAAAAATTGTTTCATTCTTGACTCAAATATCTTTTCTGGTTAAAAATGTAACTATTTTGTTGAAAATTTATCTCTTTTAGTAGAAATTACACCTATTTTGGTTAAAAATGTAACTACATATTTGGTTGAAAATTAATTAATTAAATTAATAAGTCTCTGTTGAAGATTCAACTATTTTATAAAGAAGTCGTCTTTTTGAACGAATTCAACTTTTTTTAAATACAAAATTTTTTTTCGTTGAAATATCAACTATTACATTTTTTGTTGAGAATTCATTTTTTGGTTGAAAATACAAATAATTGGCTGAAAATTAAACCACTTTATTGAAATTGATTTTTTTTTTGGTTGAAGATTTTATTATTAATATTTTATTAGAAGATTTTTACTTTAACCTGGTCAACATCACTTAACATCAGCCAATTCATCATTTTAATTGAAAATTCATATCTGGTTGAAAATCAAACTTTTTTAGGTTGAAAATTCAACTATTTTGGTAGAAAATTCAACTACTTGGTTGAAAATTCAGTTTTTTGTTGAAAATTCATATTTTCGGATTAAAATTTTTTTCTTTCTTGACGAAAAATACCTATTTATGGGTTAAAAACTCAACTATTCTGTTGAAAATTCATACTTTTCAGTTGAAAATTCAACTGTTTTGTAGAAAATTGGTCTTTGGCTTGGAAATTCAACAATTCGATTGAAATTGTTTTCTTTCTTGGTTGAAAATTCAACGTTGAGGATACAACTTCTATTTTGATTGAAAATTAAACTACTTGATTTACAATTGAACTACTTGGTTTAAAGTTGAACTACTTTCATGAAAAATTATTATTTCATTGGAGGTTCATAATTTTAATAGAAAATTCATTTTTTTGGTTGAAAATTCAACAATTTGGTTGAAAATTGTTTCTTTTTTGACTCAAAAATCTTTTCTGGTTAAAAATTCAGCTATTTTGTTGATAATTTGTCCTTTGGTTAGAAAATTCATTTCTTTTAGTAAAAATGTCGCCTTTTTTGGTTATAAATGCAACAGTTTGGTTGAAAATTAATCTGTTTCGGTTAAAGATTCAACTATTTTATTAACAAGTATTTCTTGTATAAATTAAACTTTTTTCAAATACAAAATTTTAATCATTTTTGATTGAAGTATCAACTATTACATTTTTTGTTGAAAATTCATAATTTTTGTTTGAAAATTCAAATACATGGCTAAAAGTTGAACTACTTTGTTGACATTTTTTATTATTAAAAATTTATCATTTTAGTTGACATTTTTTTTTCAAATTAAACATTCATAATTTTAGTTGAAAATTAATCTCTTTGGTTGAAAATTTACCTGTTTTGTTGACAATTCATCATTTTTCGGTTGAAAATTCAATTATTTTGGTAGTAAATTCTACTATTTGGTTGAAAGCTCATATTTTTGGTTTTAAAGGTCAACTATTTTGGATTGATGAACTGTTTTTCATTTAAAATTAAAATCTTTTTTTGATGGAAAATTCCGCTAATTAGTCACACGTTAGTAAAAAAAAACGTGTTGCAAATTAATTGTTCTGGTTACAGATCCATAATTTTAGTTAAAAATTCATCTCTGATTGAAAATCTAACTATTTTTTGAAAAACTGATATTTTCGGGTTGAAAGTTCAACTTTTTTGTACAAAATTTGCCTCTGGCTTGAAAATTTAACAATTCAGTTGAAATTGTTTTCTTTCTTGGTTGAAAATTCATCTCTCATGGTAGAAATTTCAGGGATTTCGTTAAAAAATCATCTATTATGTTAAAAATGTATTTTGGCCTGTGAAGCCCGTTAACTCTATAGTCTATAAAGATATTTTTGATCTGCAACTACAAAATTGATTTATCTTTCGGGTTCAGTTTTTCGATTGAATCGTTAGCGATTTCTTCGCTGTCGATGACGTCCTTCAAATCATCAAAATTAGCAAATAAATTGTTTAAAACATATTTGAAACTAGTTTATGTTTCTGTTTATGATTCATAAAAAAATAATCTAAACTTTGTAAAAAAAAAAAAGGGGGCAGAGGGGATAATTGGGTCAAAATTCTCGATTTTAGGTGTTTTAGGGATTTTTCAAATTTAAGGGGGATTAAGTAAAAACTAGCTGTGAATTCGATTTCGAGTATTTCCACTTCGTTTGTATTTATAATTATATGGTGCTCATTTCACGAGCACTTTGCTTCCCGTTAGCAAATGTATTTGCTTCCTCATAGAGGAAGCATTAGTTATTTTTTTCAATAATAGACAAACCAAAGTCTTCATTTTGCTCAATTTAAAAATAGAAATTTACTAAAAATGAAAAATTACAAAATAATCCAAAAAATGTTTTAAATACAAAGACAAATCAGACAAATCAAATCTTGCGTTCGAAATAATAATTTTTTGAGCTGGAAAAGGGAAAGGAAAAGTTCTGTCGCACCCTATCCCTTTCCCAGCTTTATGATTTCTTCACAAAAATTGTCATAATATTACTCTATTTGAAAATTTATGATCAAAAAGTCTTTTCTATTCATGCATCAACTTTAAATTATGTCGATGAAAAGAACTTCCCTAATCTTCAATAAAGTGTATTATTATTATTATAGATCAATCGATTTGCCTCGAATCAAGAGATTTTTTCCGTTCTTGCATCAATTTTGAATTATGTTACTGAAAAAAGTTTTACTATGAAAAACCGTGTTTTCAAATATTATGCAATTTCACAATTTCCATACTCTTCAATAAAATGTATTAATATTATAGGTCAATCGATTTGTCTCAAATCAACACATCTTTTCTGTTCTTGCATGGACTTTGAATTATGTTAATGAAAAAGCTTTATTATAAAAAAACGATTTTCAAAATATATAAATTACCATAACTTCCCTACTCTTTGATAAAATGCATTATTATTATAGGTCAATCGATTTGCTTCGAACCAAGGAATCTTTTATATTCTTGCATCAACTCTGAATTATGCTAGTGAAAAAAGTTTTACTATAAAAAACCGATTTTCAAAATATATAAATTACCATAACTTCCCTACTCTTCAATAAAATGTATTGATATTATAGTTCAATCGATTCGTCCCGAACCAAGGAATCTTTTGCATTCTTGCATCAACTTTGAATCATGCTAATGAAAAAAGTTTTACTATAAAAAACCGTATTTTCAAATATTATGCATTACCATAGCTTCCTTACTCTTCAATAACATCTATTAATATTATAGGTCAATCGCTTCGACTCGAATCAACACACCTTTTCTGTTTTTGCATCAACTTTAAATTATGTTAATGAAAAAAGTTTTACTATAAAAAACCGATTTTCAAAATATATAAATTACCATAACTTCTCTAATCTTTGACAAAATGTATTATGATTATAGGTCAATCGATTCGTTTCGAACCAAGGAATCTTTTGTATTCTTGCATCAACTCTGAATTATGCTAGTGAAAAAAGTTTTACTATAAAAAACCGATTTTCAAAATATATAAATTACCATAACTTCCCTAATTTTTGACAAAATGCATTATAATTATAGGTAAATCGATTCGTCCCGAACCAATGAATCTTTTATATTCTTGCATCAACTTTGAATTATGCGAATGAAAAAAGTTTTACTATAAAAAACCGTATTTTCAAATATTATTGAGTGCTAGAAAAAAATGCAATAAATATTTTTAGAAATCCTTCGGTCAGTTTCAAGATATTAGTGAGGAAAATAAGCTCTCCAAATTTCATCAATTTATCTGCAACCGTTTTCTAGTTATCGTGTTCACAAGAAAGCGTGACATCCACACATCCACACACACACACACATCCGGACAATTGCTTAGAACATTGTATTAGACGTTTTTAAATTAGGGAGGGTTTAATTAAATGAATTTAAAAATTTTGAAAAATGTCACCATTACAAAGCTTCCTCTATGAGGAAGCAAAAAAAGGAGACGGACTGTGACCCCTGAAATAATTAAGGGCCTTACCCAGTTCTCCAATCCCAATAGTGAATTGTACCATTGTCAGCACCAGAAACAAGAACGCCTTCGTTATTGATTGCGAGACAATTAACAATTGCATTATGTCCAGACAAATTTTGAATGAATTTCCCGTCGGGACACTTCCACTGCTTAATATTATCGGGCGAGGCGCTGGCGAATGCGTATCTATAATAAAAAAATATAAATAAATAGGTACATGTACAAATTAATTAATAAAATGATAAAATTTCAATGTGGATTTTCTTATAATCATATAAAAATTATACTTACAAAGCCGGATGATGAGCAACAGCCCTGACACTTTTTTTGTGATTAGTGAGTGTTGCTCGAGATTTTCCTGCAGCCAAATCCCACAACCTTATTGTCTGATCGTGACTTCCGGTAATTATCTGTAATGAATAATAATTTTATAGATCTACAATCAGGGTGTCCACCAAACTTTATATTAAATATTCCCTAACTCTTCCCTGATTTTTGCCTGGCCAATTTTTCATTTCCCCTGAGTATTAGAATTTAAAGACGAGCACTTCAATCTTGTAACATTTTTGAAGTAGAATCTTTTATAAACAGAATAAAAAAATTTCAGATAAAAATTTAAACATTTCATATTTATTTATTTCAGCGAACAAAGGATGATTTTTCTACTATGAAAGATGAATTATCAACTCAAAAAAATGAATTTTCGACCAAAAAAGTTAAACTTTTAACAAAATAGTTCAGTTTTTAACAAAATAATTCTTTTGTTAACAAAATAGTTAAATTTTAAACCAAATTGTTATGTTGAGAAGATGAATTTTCAAACAAAAACGATTAAACATCAACCAAAAAAGATGAATTTTTAACCCAATAGAACGAATTTTCTGTCAAAATAGACAAATGTTCAACAAAACAGTGGAATTTTTAACAAAATACATTTTCCAAACAAACTAATTAAATTTTTAACCAAATAGTTGAATTTTCAACAAAAAATTAATTTTTGACCAAACATATGCATTTATAAGCAAATAATTGAACTTTGAAGCAAAATAGATAAATTTTCAACAAAATAATTGAATTCTCAATCGTAGAAGATTAATTTTCAGCCCAACACTTGCATTTTTATCCACAAAACATGTAATTTCTACTAAATCGGATGAATTTTTTACCGAAAAAGACGAGTTAAAAAAAATTGAATTTTCAACCAAAAAGGATGACTGTAATAAAATTATTGAATTTTCAACTAAATAATAAAATTTGTAAGCAAAAATATAATCGTCAGAAAAAAGAAACTACAAAAATACCAATATAACAAGGAAACTAAACTACTGACAAGAATATTATATCAGGGTGGCCGCAAAACTTTATTTTCAAAATTCCCTAATTTTTCCCTCACCGATTTTTAATTTTCTTTGACCAATAATATTCAAGTACCAGAACCTTGATTTTGTAACATTTTTAACATTAAATCTTTTATAAGTAGAATAAAACAATTTAAAATTAAAATTTCTGACATTATAATTAATTATCCTTGATAGTGATTTAAAGTGCCTCTGATAGATATTCCCTGGCTTTTGCAAGATTTTTTCATAATCTATGTCTTTTCCCTGATTTCCAGGTTTATCTGACCCACGGCCATCCAGGAAAAATTGAATTTTTAGCCAATGAGAAAACTTTGCAACGAAGATGATTAATTTTCTACCAAAAAAGATTAATTTTCCAGCAAATAGTTAAGTTAAAATACTAATGGAATAATTAAACTTTCAGTTCAAACAATTAATTTTCAACAAAAAAAAAGGACTTTTCAAAAAAATAGTTGAATTTTAAATCAACGAGGTGAATCTTAAAAAAATGAATTCTCAACGAAAAGTGTAATATGTAGTTGATATTTCCACCAAAAAATATTTGTATTTCAAATCAGAGAGAGTTGGATTCATTTGAAAAAGATAAATTGTCAACAAAGTAGTTGAATCCTCAATCATAGAAGATTAATTTTCAACCCACAGTTGCATTTTTATCCATAAAATATATAATTTGTACTAAATCAAATGATTTTTTTAACCAAAAAGTTGAATTTTCAACCCAAAAAGACCAATTTTCAGCAAAACAGTTAAAATTTCAACCAAAAGAATGAATTTTAAACCAAATACATGAACTTTCAACTACAAGAGATAAATTTACAAGCAAAAATTAAATACATAGTTACATTTTCAGTAACAAAATTTTCAACCAAAAAGATACATTTTTTACCATGAAGATTAATATTCTACCACAAGATACAAAAGAAATTTCAACAACAAAAATTTAATTTTCAAGCAAAAAAATGAATTTTTAATCAATTAGTTGAATTTTCAATTCAAATACACGAACTTTCAACTAAAAAAGACGAATCTTCAACAATGTTGAACAATTTTATGATCGAAAGCATTGCATTTAAAAGTGGCAAGAAGTATGGAAAGGTAAATTCCAATTGAAAAAAAATTACAAACCTGTGGTTCGTTTGCAGAGCAAATAACGCTCGTTACAGTGTTTGTGTGTCCCGTCAAAGTGTGAATGTTGACCTTGGACCTCATGTCCCAAACTCTTGCGGTCGCATCACGACCCGCGGTCACGAGAATATCGATAGAAGGATGCAAAGCCATCGAGTAAACAGCTGACAAGTGCCCATGGTAATGCCTAATCACCTGAAAGATACAAAAATGTATATAATTATATTTAACTATGAATTTCTTGAAAATTAAAAAAAAACTCAACAATCTCAGATGAAAAGATGTTACACACATGTTTTTTCCAGGCATAATTTTTCATAATACGGAGTCATTAAAAAATTTCGCATTTTTTTAAACAAACGACTCGGAATATGTATACAGTTTTGAAAGTTTACTACCTATAAATAATGTTTTTTTTCAGTTGCTAGGAATTAAATTAATATGTTTAATTAAGAAAGCTTTGAAAAATTATATTACAATATATTCTTAAATATATTAGCACCATCGATTAATTAGATTATTATTATTATAGGTATTATTATAGGTAGGCGTGACTCGCTCGATGAGGAAAGTAGTAATGTGAGGAAGGATGTATAGATTTTTTAGATTGATCTAGAACTCTCGTGTTATTTATTTAAATAACATGTTTGTTCCGCAACACTTTTCCGACCCAGGTTACTGATCAATCTCTCAATTAAATAGAACTAAGAACATAATTAATCATTTCTAGAATTTGTCTCTAAAGTTCATGAATTGTAATAATAATTCAAACAAATTAGTTTATCTTCTTAAACTTAAAATTCAGTGCATATTTAGGTAAGATTAATGTGGGTACTATATAAAATTCAATTTAAACCGCTTCCAATTCCTAAATTTTCAAGTAAATATATTGCATTTTCAACAAAATAGATGAATTTTTAACCAAATAGTTGAATTTTCAATAAAAAATATTACTCTTACGAAAAAAGACGATTTTCCAACAAAATACATGAATTCTCAACTAATATACATAGTTGAATTCTTAACCGAAAAAGATCAATTTCCAACCAAATAGTTGAGTTTGAACTAAAAAAGATCAGATTTCAACCAAAACTGGAAATGTTAAATTTTTAGTTAAGAAAATTAATTTCCAAACAAAAAAATGTCAACCAATGTGATGAATTTTTAACAAAAGAGTTTAAATTTCAATCAAGTAGTTTTATTTTCAACCAAAAATATGAATTTTCCACTAAAATGATGAATATTTAACTGAAAGACTTGAATTTTCAACCAAAAAGATGAATTTTCAAATAAAAAGATGAATTTTCAAATAAAAATAATAATCTTCTATCAAAAAACACGATAAATTTCCAACAAAAAATGGAATATCTAAATTTTTAACTAAAATTATGAATCTTCAACTGGAATAATTGAATTTTAAACATAAAAGATCAATTTCTAACCAAATAGGTGATTTTGAACTAAAAAATATCAGATTTCAACCAAAAAGGGGAAAAATTAAATTTTTAGCTGAAAAAATTAATATCCACACAAAAAATTTTTAACCTAAGTGATGAATTTTTAACAAAAGAGTTTAAACTGAAATCAAGTAGTTTTATTCTTAACCAAAAAGATGAATTTTCAACTAAAATTATGAATATTCAACTGAAAGACTTGAATTTTCAACCAAAAAGATGAATTTTCAAATAAAAAGAATAATTTTCTATCAAAAAAGACGATAAATTTTTAAACGAAAAAATGGAATAGCTAAATTTTTAACTAAAATTATGAATCTTCAACTGGAATAATTGAATTTTAAAGATGAAAGATCAATTTCTAACCAAATAGTTGAGTTTGAACTAAAAAAGATCAGATTTCAACCAAAACTGGAAAAGTTAAATTTTTAGTTTAAAAAATTAATTTCCACACAAGAAAATGCAACCAAAGTGATGAATTTTTAACAAAAGAGTTTAACTTTCAACCAAGTAGTTTTATTCTCAACCAAAAAAATGAATTTTTAAGTAAAATTATGAATATTCAACTGAAAGACCTGAATTTTCAACCAAAAATATGAATTTTCAAACAAAAAGATTAATTTTCAAATAAAGAGAATAATTTTCTATCAAAAAAGACGATACATTTTTAACAAAAAATGAAATAGCTCAATTTTCAACTAAAATGAGTAATCTTCAACTGGAATAATTGAATTTTAAACACGAAAGATTAATTTCTAGCCAAATAGGTGATTTTGAACTAAAAAATATCAGATTTCAAGCAAAAAGGGAAAAATTAAATTTTTAGTTCCAAAAATTAATTTCCACACCAAAAAATTTTAACCAAAGTGATGAGTTTATTAGCAAAAGAGTTTAAACTTCAATCAAGTAGTTTTATTCTTAACCAAAAAGATGAATTTTCAAACAAAAAGATTAATTTTCAAATAAAAAGAATAATTTTCTATAAAAAAAGACGATAAACTTTTTACAAAAAATGGAATAGCTAAATTTTCAACTAAAATTATGAATCCTCAACTGGAATAATTGAATTTTAAACACGAAAGATCAATTTCTAGCCAAATAGGTGATTTTGAAATAAAAAATATCATGTTTCAACCAAAAAGGGAAAAATTAAATTTTTAGTTGAAAAAATTAATTTCCACACAAAAATTTTTTAACCAAAGTGATGAATTTTTAACAAAAGAGTTTAAATTTAAATCAAGTAGTTTTATTTTGAACCAAAAAGATGAATTTTCAACTAAAATGATGAATATTTAACTGAAAAACTTGAATTTTCAACCAAAAAGATGAATTTTCAAACAAAAAGATTAATTTTCAAATAAAATGAATAATTTTCTATCAAATAAGACGATACATTTTTTACAAAAAATGGAATAGCTAAATTTTTAACTAAAATGATGAATCTTCAACTGCAATAATTGAATTTTAAACATGAAAGATCAATTTCTAACCAAATAGGTGATTTTGAACTAAAAAATATCAGATTTCAAACAAAAAGGGAAAAATTAAATTTTTAGCTGAAAAAATTAATTTCCACACAAAAAATTTTTAACCAAAGTGATGAATTTTTAACAAAAGAGTTTAAACTTCAGTCAAGTAGTTTTATTCTTGACCAAAAAGATGAATTTTCAAGTAAAATTATGAATATTCAACTGAAAGACTTGAATTTTCAACCAAAAATATGAATTTTCAAACAAAAAGATTAATTTTCAAATAAAAAGAATAATAATTTTCTATCAAAAAAGACGATAAATTTTTAACAAAAAATGGACTAGCTCAATTTTCAACTAAAATGATGAATCTTCAACTGGAATAATTGAATTTTAAACATGAAAGATCAATTTCTAACCAAATAGGTGATTTTGAACTAAAAAATATCAGATTTCAACCAAAAAGGGAAAAATGAAATTTTTAGTTGAATAAATTAATTTCCAAACAAAAAAATGTTAACCAAAGTGATGAATTTTTAACAAGAGTTTAAATTTCAATCAAGTGGTTTTATTTTGAAGCAAAAAGATGAATTTTCAACTAAAATGATGAATATTTAACTGAAAGACTTGAATT